>JANHZU010005277.1:63720-74518 GCA_032468055.1 Acrochordus granulatus | reverse complement strand
TGACTGTGTTCCCAGGTCTGGGGCACTGAATGTGTTAAGGGCCCCATTTCTTGGCATTACTGTTTACTGGCCAAGAATCTCAGCTGCTGCATATATTTATTTTGTATATTGTTATTGTTTTTACTGTTTTTAAAATGCTTTTTATTGTTTTTATATTTTTGGAATTGTAAGTCACTCAGAGTCATTGACTGAGATGGGCAGCTAAAGAAACTGAATTAATTAATTAAAAGGAAGCAGAAGCTTGCCCTTTAACAATTGTATAGAAGACAGAATTTCAACAGAGTGACTTGTACTGTATGAACAGATAGCTCCACGAGCCTTGCCCAGCCTGGTCACTTCCAGATGTGTAGAATTCCCCACCTGTAGTCACTGCTAGGGGTTTCAGCACAAATAGAAGGCATCTGAGCTGAGCTATCCAGTGTATGCCTCAATCTCTGCTTCTTTACCCTTCCCCAAGATCCTCTTTGCTTGAGAGCCAAAGCTACAGAATCATTAAGAACTCTTGGCAGTGATGAAATGAATATTCACTCATATTTAAATGTGGCAAATGTTAATTTTCACTAGGCAGCCTTTAATTGAGACATGTCTGTTGAAAAATTGGAATGAGCATTTTTGAATGGAAAATATATTATTTCCAAATGCAAATGCCTTCGTATTTATTATTTATTATCTGGATATTTACACTCCCATCTGTTAGCATGATAGAGAAGAGACCTTCCAAATCATGTCACCATGACCAGCAGTTGGTTGTCTCCATTTTGGCATTTCTAATGATCCTTGGCAGGATATTGGTTGTTATATTTTTATAAAAGACTGTCAGTGCAATCAGATCTATGTCCACTCAGAAATAACTCCCAGTGAATTTAAGAATGGCAAAAAATCTAGGTAGGACTGCAAGTTTAGACACCCACCCATCCACATTTATTGCATTTAAAATGCACCAACAGATCTGTGTGCCACATTTACATCTTTATGTCTGCCTGGAGAAGGAAAGCATTCATTGAATCTTTTTACTTTATTCTACATATTCTGGTTATCCAGGCCATGAGATTCCCCTGATTTGGATCTTATTGGAATGAAACTACAAGCAACTTACTTTCATTTTGAAAAGCCATGTAATAATGTCTAATTATTCCAAGTGACTTCCTATAGGCATTCAAAAGTTCAAAGCTTTCCAATTATGCCAAAGTTCATTGCTACCACTCAGGCAGGAGATCAGAGGACTATCTTCTATTCTTAATAAGGAGCGGTTCAGCCTTCTGTAATCTGATTCCAGTTGCAACTACCAAGTTTTATGTCTTCCCATTGCATTCACAGATGGAAAGAGGGAAACAGACTTTGTAAACTTAATGAATAAGCCACATTCTGAAATCAGGACTTATATTTATTAAATGTATATATTGCATTTTTTACTTTGGATGAAAAATGAGTGGCAATAGCAATATAAAATAAAAATATCAAAACAGTTTTAAATATCCCATGTTTTATAATTTTAGAGTAATGTTAAAATGAGAGTGATAGGATATCATAGCATTATAAGGATGATTATTACTGTCCATCTGGAGTAGAATAAGGAATATTTTTCTATATTTCAGAAGAGCCGTTTAATTGGGAGCAATTTCCTTAACAAAGCCAAGACAAACTTCAGAACTCCTGTCGGTGCTTAGTCACAGAGCACAAAATTGTCAAAGGTTTTATCTAAGCCAGATTCCACCCAGGAATAAATCTGCGAAAGGTGAAGTTATTTCTTAAGAGATTTGAGGTCCTTCCTTCCTTCCTTCCTTCCTTCCTTCCTGCCTTCCTTCCTGCCTTCCTTCCTTCCTTCCTTCCTTCCTTCCTTCCTTCCTTCCTTCCTTCCTTCCTTCCTTCCTTCCCTTCTCCTCCCTTCCTCCCTACTTTCCTCCCTTCCTTCCTTCCACAGCTCTGGTCCAGAGCAGGATAGGAGACCAGGGCACGTGATCACCTGCTGGATGGGCAAAATGCTTCTCCCATTGCGTTAAGAGGAGGATGGTGCCAGTCTTGTTCCTTAGCAGGGGTGTCCACGGAGAGTGGCCAGAAATGACAAGGTGGCAGCTGCGGAAGTGTGACAGAAGCTCCACCAGTTTTAACAGACACGACTGTTTTAGGCAGGTCCTGTAGACAACCCTGGTCCTTGGATTCTGTTAAAGTTTTGCCTTCCTTGGATGGCTGATGCCTCGGGAGGCTGACAGGCATCCTTGTCACTCCCCCATTTCTTTGCTCATACATGGGTCAATATCCCAATCCTTGCCCTCTGAGATTTAAGAAGCTGTATCCACATGACATGCTCAGTCCTATACCTGAGTTAACAAACACAGTTGACATAACATGCTATGCCTAAGCAAATAAGCCATATTCATTGCTTAGCTATCCTTATACAACAATGGTTGGGTTCCCACAGTACATTGAACTCAAACTCTGGCCAGCACATGGTGCAAACCCAGATGTCCAGCTGTAATGGAATCTTGTAAAAAACCGTTGGGACCTGATGGCTGAATCCAAATGCATCATAAAATCAGGTACAACTCACATACAGGTGGTCCTTGACTTACAACCATTCATTTACTGACCATTTGAAGTTACAGTGGCATTAAAAAAAGGGACTTATGACCAGCCCTCGTGCTTACAGCTCTCACAGTATCACCATGGTCATGTGATCAAAATTTGGGCACCTGGCAACCAGCATGTGTTTTACAATGGCTGCAGTATCCTGGTCACATGATCGCCATTAGTGACTTTCCAGCCAGCTTCCAACAGGCAAATTCAATGGGGGAAGTCAAATTCGCTCAACAACCGCAGGAGTCACTTAATAACTGCAGCGATTCGCTTAACAACAGCAGCAAGAATGTCATAAAATCAGACATGATTCACTTAGCAACTGCCGTGCTTAGCAATGGAAATTCCCGTCCCACCTATGGTTGTAATTCGAGGATCACCTGTGTACACATATACACACCGAGTTCCTTACTCATTTTATGCAGCATTTGAAATATTAGTCATTTTATCTTTATTATTCCACAGCGTTGTCCTGAAAACTGCTTTTCTAGACAAAATATCTTTGAGGGCATTGGCACACAAATGACACTTCCTCCAAGAAAAGCTACCAGAAGAAAGGAGCATGCAGGGGAGATATTACCTACCTTCTGGGGCAGCCAACGTTAAGGCCCAGTCCAGAAAGATTACCAGAGTAAGGACAATCTTGACACACGGTGCTTTCATTTTTCTACACCAGATGGCACATGAGAGGGAGAGGCATCATTGAAAATTTGGAGATGCAACTTTCTGCGGCAGAAAAATAAGTTTTAGGTTCATCTGGAACCGTAGTGCTCACTGTGGCTCAACCAACACGTCAACTATTTGTTAAGCCAAGTAGAGACTTCATCTCCTCCAATGTCTGGGCGGGTGGGTCACATTTGCCCCTTCCAAACGGCACGGCACTTTGGTGGGAAAAAAGTCACTCTGAACCAATATTATGACAGACAATGAATGCAGGAGTGTTTGTGCAATGCCTTGCGCAGAAGAAGCATCTCTTAAAAATGTGGGCAGTCACGGGGTTCCTTGTTCTCCCCCATCTCAGCCTTTCCCTGATGTTGGAGAAATGTAACAGTACGTGGGAAAGACCTTGGGAGACGGGGCACACAGACACTGCCAAGGGAATGGTCAGATAAGAGGGAGCATAGCCTGCAGCTGCATAATGGGTGGAGAAAGAGGCTCAGAAGGGACCCTCCCTAGTTTCTTGGGCTGCAAAGGAGACAGTGGGAGAATTTTACTTCCAGACTCGCAAGATTCTGTTAATGTAGTTTTCCAATAAACTCGAATTAGTTTACAGTTAGTTTAAAAGGGGCACGGTAGCCTAGTAGTTAAGACACTGGGCTTGTCGGCTGGAAGGTCGTCAGCCTGAGTTCGGGACCCAGGCGCCGCATTACAGGGTGAACTGCCCATGACTCGACCCAGCTCCTGCCAACCTAGCAGTTTGCAAGCATGTTAAAATGCAAACAGATAAAGAGGTACCGCCTAAATTGGTGGGAAGGTAACAGCGATCCATGCGCCACGGCATATGATCATGCTGGCCACATGACCACGGAAGCGTCTCTGGACAACGCTGGCTCTTCGGCTATGATATGGAGATGTCCTAGAGTCGGACAGAACTGGCAGGGGAAATTGTTACCTTTACCTTTGCAACAAGTTCACCTAGTTGTGTTTTCTGTCTGGCCCACCTGGTGAAGTTGACAGGAAGTCTTTTCCGTATCCTTTGACTGACATTTTAATTTCTCCAAGCTTTTCACTATGTTTACAATTAAGTGTTTTGTGCTGGAATGAAGAGAGTTTGACCTAGTGCATAAGGCACCAGCTAGGAACTAGTCCTGCCTTAGGGCATGAAGGCCAGCTGGGTGACTTTGGGCCGGTCACTTTGTCATGCCCTCGGGTCTGACTCACTGGCAATGCTCCAGGCACTCACTTGCTCCTCCCACCCCGGAAATTCCTCCTGGGATCACTGCACCTTGCTAAAGTGTGCAGCTCATGAGCAAGCACCAAAATGCTGAACTCACCAGCAAGGTTTGACCACAGCTGTGCATACTCACAGAGGGAGAGTATTTAAATAGCTGTAGAAACAAGGCTCTCTTGCTAGAAGCAACCTCACCATCTGGCTTGCCTACTGTGACACTTGGAATTTAGTTATTTATGACCCTGGCTTGTTGACTAACCACAACCTTGTCTTTCCCTTGATTTGGCGCTGTAAATCTTCCACTTAACTTTGGACTGCTCACCTGGGAAACTTGCCTTGTTCGGCTGAGTCTTATCTACAATCAATTGCAATTTCCTTGCTGTTGGGATTTGCAGAAAGAAGTCTCCACCTTAATACTCCGTGTGCCTAGGAAATGGGTCTGGTTCCTGAAGGGATGCTTAAAAAAAGCCAGAATGTGAAGCACTCTGTCAGCCCGCAATGTCAGGCTTGGGTGACAAGCTGGTCAGTCAATTCCTGTTGCAACCAATGGATCGATACTCCATTTTTGATCAGAAAAAAGCAGACCCTTCATCTGCAGGAAAATGCTAGGAAGAAAAAAAATGTGTGGAAGGGAGCCTTTTAATTAATTTTGGTCTGTTGCCATTCTACTTAGTGTTTATATATTATGCATTTTAGCTCCTTTAAAAAAAACTTTGGCTTAAGTCTTAACTTGTAATTAATGATGTTTTTAAAGGAGGGCTCAGTACCTGTGAGCCAATCTTGAAAATGCTGGCTGGGGAGTTCTGAGGGTTGAAGTCCACAGGTCTTAAAGTTGCACAGCTTGGGAAATACGTACTGACAATAACACAAAGGTAACTAACTACCTTTGCGTTAATGTCTAATGATAGGACCAGGAAGGACCCACATTGTAGGTCTCCTGATGTCAAAATGTTGCATTTAACATTTGGCAGGGTTTACTGAACAAATGACTAGGAGTGTTTGATTAATAATCAAACTACTGTGGGACCTCCTGGATTTCTTGTGAGCCGTTGGGTGTAAAAATTTGAACAGAATGCAGACTGTAAAAAAACCAAACAAAGCAAAAGCAAAGAAATTCCAGAGGAAAGAAAAGTCAGATTAGCTTTTCACTTGAGCGTGGAAAGAAAGAGTTGTACCACTTAGGAACAAACTGAATATTATGAGTTGTTTGAGAGGAAGCCAAATTTACTGGAAAAAGGGTGAGAACACTTGGTAAGGAAGTAGGTGGAGGGATGGGAGGGAGGGAGGGAGCGATGGTGTTCGGGACCAACCTAAAATGGGAAGGGGCTTTCCACCATCTTCCAACCTATTCCCTTTCCTTTCTTGTGCTGCTTCACCCGGCATCTCATGAATGTTGCAGCAAAGAGCCATCACAAAGTAGATTCTGTTGTCCTGAGATCGGGACTTCTCCTATCCTTTTTAATTGCCCCACAAGCAGTCAGCCACCTTCAGAGGGCTGGTGGGGCTGAAGACAGTGTCCTGCTGTCTCCTGAGATGTGAGAGGACAGCCCAAAAGGATGGAGAGGCATCTGCATGGTTTCTTTTCTCCATCATGAAGGAGAAACAGCTGGACTGAATCAGAGGTTCACAGAATCAAAATGGATTTCAAGGCTGCAACAGGGAGGCAAAATCACATCAGCTCAGTTCCCTTGTGGTTGTAAACTCCTGGCAGAACAGGAGCAAATATCCTGAAGGCTTGCTTCTACCATTTTCTCCCCCATGGCCTTCAACTTTGGCAACTGGAAGATGTGTGGACTTTACTCCCAGAATTCTCCAGCCAGCATGCTCTAGAGGGGCTCCAAGTTCAACAGCTGAAACCAACTGGGATAGTCACAGACTTGGAACAACACCTTTTTGGAAAAGAAGGTTGGGAAGGAAAACTGAAAAGCTTCCTACTTGCAAATGAGTTGGACTCACTCTACCTCTGACAGGCCATAGCAGCTGCTCAGGGCTTGAATGAAGTTTGGAACTTTCTTTAGACATTTAAAGTGACATGCACAACTTAGTGGGTTCCCATTGCAGGGAAGAAGGTGCCTCTGGCTGGCATCTTAACCCTGGCTTTTCCTCAAACCATCCTCTCCAACCTGTTGCTCCCCAGAAGAGATGGGTTTGCAGCTCTTTTGCCTGTGCTAGCAGGGGAGTTTGAAGAATTGTGATTCAACCTACTTAGAGCAGGATTTCTCAGCCTTGGTAACTTTGAGACATTTGAACTTCAACATCCAGAATTTTGGGAGGTGGAGTCCAGACAACTCAAAGTTGCTGAGGTTCAGAAACTTTGATCTAGAAGACAGGAGCTAAAAGCAACTTCATGTGTACATGCCATATGCTGCCCAGATCATGCCAATAAACATTGGAAGAGCCCCAAAATATTCCACATATAGCTTCAGACAGACACCTGGGTTTCTAGTCAGAGCATTGTGTTTACCTCCCAACTAGCAGCCCAGATTTCTGCAAGTAACATATCTCAGAGGGGATCATTTGAAGGGCAGATCCTTTCCCTGATTTTTAATCAACATTCCTTGAAGCAACATCCATGGAGAGGTTTTGTCCATTTTTGTATGCAGAATGAGGCATCCATCACGTCACTTGTGATCTCCATCTTGACTTTTTCAACACTCTTCCTTGGGGGTGACTCCTTGTGAATGTGCCCAGAGCTCTCTGTCCTTCTTTTCCATTCTGGGCACCATCAATATTTTCAAGAGCAATGCAATGCATACTGACAGAAGAGAATATTTATAGCTTAGGGTTCAACTGCAGGGTCCTTGGTACTCTCTGAGCGTGGCGGTTTTCTTGTAGATGTTTCATTACCAAACTAGATCACATCATCAATGCAAACCCCACTCCCTTCTAGCATTACCTAGTTTGGTACTGAAACATCTGCTACAAAAACATCACGCCCAGAGAGCACCAAGAACTTCACAAAGCAATGCTGCCCCCCAATTCCACCTGGGGCATATTCCCCTCACTTTCCCCATATCTCAGTATGGGTCTATTAAATGCTGAACTGAGATCCTGAACACAACTACTTCAACTAGTACTTACCTAACTATCTCTGCCTGCCTGTGTATCGAACTAGCTCATCTGTTTGTCTATCTATTTGGATGGATGGATGGATGGATGGATGGATGGATGGATGGATGGATGGATGCGCTGTCCTGGAGTCAAATGTCTTGTGTGTCTAACATGTTTGGCCAACAAAGTATATGAAATCTGAAATCTATATCTGTCTGTCTATGTGTATCTCTCCATCTATTTCATTTATCTATGTATTGATCTGCGCATCTACCTATGTAATTTATATAGTTATCTCACAAAAAGTAACTTTTTGTACAATAATCAGACACAATAAATAAAAACAAGCCTTTAATAATACAAAAATTCCATATTAAAAATTAGAAGTTAATGAAAATTAAAATGAGATTCCAAGTACTGCAATTTGACTGCTTTGCAATCTACCCCAAGGCTTCCTTTGGGGCAGCATGGGTTCAAGTCTCCTTGATGGCAAGGGGTGAGGTTGCCCCCTGCACATCCCTCCTCTTGTGGGATTAGGGAGGCAGGGAAGGGCTTAAGTCCCATCTGGTGCCATGGGGGCAATGACAAGCTTTCCTTCAGTGGGAGACCAGAAAGATGTCAAGAAAGGAGAGATGATGGCTACTTACCGGCCTTGGACTTGCTCATGTGAAAGATCCACACTCTTGGTCGGTGGGGCCTTTTGAAAGCATCCGAAGCCGCCAGGTGAAGCAGATGGGCTGGGCAGGCATCTACTGTTCTCCTTCCAGCTTTTTTAGCAAGGTGGACAAAGGCAAATCAGAGTCAAAGCAAATGCAAGTGGAGTGGGAAAGAAATGGGGCGAGGAGGAGGAGGACTCCTCTTTGGCACTTCCTTTATTCCTCAGACAAATGAAGGGTGTGGGGCTGGCTTTTGAGGGGTCTTGTTTCCCCCTATGATGCTTGCCAGAAGGAATGCAGAGGAGGAGGAGGAGGACGGAGGGAGGGAGGGAATAAAGGAAGAAAGGAAAGGGAGAGCAAGACTGGGAGGAGGGATACCTCTTGGACAAAACCCACCAAAGCCTCACTGGGTACCCCACCCTGGACAAAAGCAGCTTTCCCAGGTGAGACCTGAAGGATGGAGGGGGAAACAGAGAACCATCCGCTTCAGACATTCTCAGAAAAATGTGTCACCCTACATGGCCAACCCATGTTAACAAGCCCTCTGTTTGGAGATGGACCCAAGAGAATCAGCCAGGCGAGGGTTCACCCTGAAGGTCTGGCTTTCAAGCCCCTGGAGGACAGCAAGATGGCCCACCCTTCCAACCCACAAACCCTCTTAGCCTGGTTTAGAGTGGAAGGCCAACAGAGCTGCCCATTTGGAAAGCGGGTTAAGTCTATGGGCAGCTGGGTGAGTCCAGAAAATGGGTTAACTCAGGAAGAAGGTTCAAGAGTGTTTGTTTCAAGTGGAGAAAGGTGTTAGTAAGTTGGCATCTGCAAATGTTCTTTAAATTTGGGATGGGGGAATCTGACCAGCCTTTGACACTGTAGCCTTCACCTTGCAGTCCAAGGACAGCCTTCCTTCCTTTTTCCTTCCCTTCTTTCTCCTTCTTTCCTTCCTCCTTTTCCTCTCCTCTTCTTCTTCCTTCTCTTTCTCTTCTCCTTCTCCATTCTTATTTCTCACATTCTCCTTCTCCTCTTCCTTCTCTCTCTCTTCTCCTTCCTCTCTTCCTTCTTCTCTTCTTCCTTCCTTCTCCTTTTCCTTCTCTTCTTTCTTTTTCTCTCCTTCCTCCTCTTCCCTTCTCGTTTTCCTTCTCCTTTTCCTCTTCTCAGAGGAGGCTACAAGACACCTAACACTACCATACTGGTAACTTCTGCAGAGGAAGGACTGCAGACAACACAACTTTCCTCTTCCTCCAGCCCAATTTAGTACTCTTCTCTCAAACTGCTAGGGCTCTGAGATATGAGATGCATTCTGGAGCTACAGCTGGTACATTTTACCAATAGTCCCCTACTTGACTCTTCCGTGGTAGAGGCATTGTGAAACACTACACATCCATAGATAGAACGGCAAACATTAGATTGTTTTTGGCATAGAATGGAGGGAGGAAGAAAGGAAGGGATTACAAACCAGGTTGAGGGAAGCTGACCAAACTAATCTAATGCATTTATGGCTGATTACTTAAGTTGATCACTTAGTTTATGCACTGCAAAATTCTAAGGGGAAGAAGCAAATTAGAAAAGTCATCCATGCTGAGTGAAGATGCACAGTCTTGCTTATGACACGTGCAATCCCACTTCTATATGGCCATATAAAAGTCACCACCACCCTGAATTCAATGGGGCTGGTGCAGCCTTCCAGCTTCTTGCTTTCCCTTCTGGTGCTCATTTGTTAAACATTTACAGACTGGAGGCTACAGGAAAAGCAGAGCTGCTCCTTGTCAAAGAGCAGCAAAGAGTTCATGAGCTCAAAGTCTTCAAATTACTGCACTTCCCAACATTGTTTTCAACCAGTGGACCCAATCGAACTCCTCAAATCTAGCAGCCTCATAAATTAGCCAGGAAGAGACATTCACAATCCCAAAGCCAGCAAGTGCATTCTTGCAGATCTGTTCCTTGCCCCAGGCTGAGTCTCTTCAAAGGATCGGTGGAGATGGAGGCCCACCACACATTTTTCATCTCTAGGTCATCAGTTCCCACTTGGATTATGACTCCAAGTAAACCAAAGCGACAGCCTTTCCAAGTGAATGGCCAGGCTTGGTTTGGCACGCAACGATTTCTGGCTGAGAAGTTCATTTCCACTTCCCCAGGAAAAAAGAGATCAAAATGAAAGTAAATTATAAAAGGGAGTGTAAGGAAGAAGGATTTGGGTTGATGGTGGACTGAAGAGCAGCCATTCTGGCCAGCTGAGACAATCTCTAGCCAGGAAGAGGTTCAAAGTACAAATCAGGAAGACTAGAAGGTCTCTCACTTCTGCAGTTGATGATGCATCATCGCATTCCCAACGCATTGCAACAATTCACCCTAAACCAGGGTTTTCTAGCTGTGGTTCAAAACTGCTCTTTTCCAGCTGAGCCTTCCGCAGCCCTTTAAAGTGGAAGGTGTCCAGCCCTTTCTACCATTCTAGAGGTGCAGGGTCCAGCATTGTCCTGGGCAGCTAAGCTGCTACCTTCTCTGCTGGTTGGTGGTTGCTGTTTTTTAAAACCTTGTGTAAACTTGTATTTGATCCAACAGTGGTCCATTAAGTCAGCGAGATATCCTCAAGTCTAGAATTTCATGCACTGTTCAATCTTGACATCTCCCAATA
>JANHZU010005277.1:35463-48173 GCA_032468055.1 Acrochordus granulatus | reverse complement strand
CCAATCTGTCATTCCATGTCCAGTTCTAACTGTTGCTTCTTGACCAGCATACAAGTTTCTCAGGAGACAGGTAAGGTCTGGTCCTCCCATCTCTTTTAGAATTTGCCACATTTGGTTGTGATCCACACAGTCAAAGGCTTTACAGAAAAGCATAATCAAAGTAGATGTTTTTCTGGAATTTCCTCGCTTTTTCCATGATCCAGCGAATGTTGGCAATTTGATCTCTACTTCCTCTGCCTCTTCAAAAACCAGCCTGTACATCTGGTAGTTATTGGTTCTCATAGTCCTTACTTGATGACCAGTCTCTTAATGAACATTCAAAGCTATAGCAGACTTCAAAAAAATTACTTATGTCCTGTCCTAAAAGTTATGACTGCTGCATACACACACATGCACAACGTAATCACATTATCACATTTCAGGAACTTTGCAACCAACTTGCATTTATGACCAGCTGCAGAGTGTCGCAGTCACATAACCACAATTTGGAATATTTTTATTGCCATTTTTTGGCAGAAAACGACAAAAAACACCCACTGAATATGCTGTTTTCAGTTCACTTAATGACCCTTTGATTCACTTAACAACCAAGCTGACTTGGTTTATGACCATTGTAAAAACAGTTGTAAAATCAATCACGTGGTAACCCATGTAATGACCGCAATGACTTATGGCCAAAATTCCATGCTCAGTTGTGGTTATAAGTTGAGGACTACCTGTAGGATACTCAGAAACCACACTAATAATTAAAAAAAACCTTTCTGCTGAATTTCAAATCAGTAACTTTTTTACTTATAAGACAAGAGTGAGAATTAAGTGGCCTTTTTCAGCAGCCATAACAAGAATGTGTGAGTTAAAAAACGTTAGATTTAATACTATTGCCTCTTTCTTTGAGAAAGGGTGCTTTTTTCTATGAGAAGTAGCCGGTGAACCCCTGGACGTAACTTGCATGGAAATTAAAACATTCCAACCTAACCATATAAGAGCAAAGATCTAAAAGGAAATTAACACTTTCAAACTGCAGCAAGAAAATGCACCCTGAGCTTGAATTTGGGTTGGGAGTGAAGTGAATACAAGCTTCTCTGTTTCTGCCCTTAAAAAAAGTTGCTAGTACACTCCAGCAATGGGACAATCAGACAGTAGAGATGAACCCTAAGTTTTTCCTAGTTTCAGTTCAAGGACAGCTGGTTCTTTTAAAGCTTTTTTCTACTCTCAAACCAAGAAAATCTGCAAAATCTGTAATTTGCTTTTGAAAAACATCATCCATGTCTTCTCCTTGGTTGAGTGGAGAACAGTTAGATAAAACAATAGCTTTACTTGTATTCATTCCACACTTCTTTTGACTCAGATGCTCTCTACAGTATTACCGAAGGTATTCATTTGGTTTCTGAGGAGGTGTGGATAGCTTTATCATACTTTACCACAGAGCACAACTTCTGTTCCTTTTAAATAGATTGTATCCTTCCACTGCCATAGTTCAGTTATGGGGATTATTATACCTGTTACATTATACTTGCCTTCCTGAACTACAAGTTCATCTTATTTATTTCCTATATTATGATGATTAGTGTGCAGACAACAGCCATGAACTTTATGAGCCTGCCTGCACTCTTCTTAATTTTTTATTAGATCTTTTAATAGGTCCCATTAAAGAAAGCTCTCACTTTGTTCTATAATGCATTTTATCTGAGGCAAGTGTTTTGGTTTCTGACCCACAGAGGATTCAATTTAAATCCCTTCTGATCAGGTTTACCAGGTTCTAGCTGAGTTCATGCCGGCAATCTGTTATCCAAAAACCACAGTCGATGATTACAGAAACTGTATCCCTGTTAACATAATTTATATACTTACCATTCATCACCCATATTCTTTTTTCCCTTCCAAGATCAAGTCTACAGACTGAAAGGATAAACGATATCACTACCTCAAACCCTAAGTTCTTGACCTTCTTTCCTAGAGCTTCAATGGGTGTGATATGATAGTAGCTGCTGTTTGTAGAAGGGAGTGTGGCCAGTTCTGATATCAGAGTTGCATTTTCTATGTGAATACATCCGTGCATCAGGATCCTTGATTCCTGTATCAGGGAGCCTTGTGGATAGGGCAAGCACAAACACACCAGATGGATAGATCAAAAGAGCGTTTAATCACTGATTTTCCCAGAGTGAGTGAAATAAGAAAAGGTGGAGTCTATATTGAGCCAATTTGATGTAGTGGTTGAAGATACTGGGCCAGAAACAGGAAGATTATGAATTCTAGTCCTGCCCTAGGAACAAAGCCAGCTGAGTGACTTGGATCAGTCCTCTCTTTCAATCCTAGAAAGGAGGCAATGGCCAACCACTTCTGAAAAACTGCCAAGAAAACTGCAGACACTTGTACAAGCAGTCGTCAGGAGTTACTGTAAGATTGACTCAAAAACATATGCACACACATACACGCACACATGCAAACATACAGTCCATATTATTTTAGTATATTTTTTATATTCTACTCAGCCACCAGGCCAACAGATTATAAACTTTGGAAAATTGATTAAAATAAATATATATTCATTGTAATCAGTTTTCTAATGTTTATAATGCTTTTAGTATTTCTAATGTCAAAATCCTTAACAATGGCTTCGACTTCATGAAATATTCCATAGATTTCTGGAGGCATAAAAATGAAAGAAGTTTATTCAAAATATTTGAAAAGCTGCCTCCATAATAAGATGAGAAAATCATACATGCATTTAGCATGACTATTTGATTTGGTTCTGCCTCTCTGAACGAAAAAGAAAATCAAAATAATGTTATGCTTCTTACCTAAGGAGCACCTCACATACTTCATGTGCTAGATTCAATGCTCTTTCAACACCTTATGGGTGTTGCATTGTTCTAAGATACTTAGGTAAAGACTCAGATATTCTTTAAGTAATAAAGAAGAAGGAAGAAGAAATGCTAATGTCAAACATTACAGGTACTAGTGGAAACCACATCACTCAAAGCTCAATAATTTGTAAGCTGTGTAAAAGAAATCTTATAAAAGGTCAGAAGTCAGACTTGATGTATGAGTTCAACCAATTGTTTTAAATTCTCCAGAAGTTTCACAGTTGAAGTTTTGAACTCAGTTACCCCCTTCCTCAAAAATGAGGTGTGGCAAATGTAGTACCTGTCTGCAATTCTTTAAAGCAGTGGCTGTGTAATCCTTGGAAATGTCCCAGCTTCTTTAAAGAACTTCAGAAAAATGCTATGTTCACCCCCATGTACACATTACTTTCAGTATGGCATTAGTGTGGACTCAGGGCACTTGAAAGATAAATTGGCAGGCAGGAAGAGGAGCTTAATCTTATACTTCTCTGCTTCTTCCCACCCCACCTCCTTCCAACAGTATTTTTATTGAATTCTTCACTAAATTCCACAAATAAGGGGTACCCACAGAATCCAGCAGTTTTGTCAAAATGAGAAGACCAGTGTTTCTCAACCTTTGCAACTTTAAGGTGTGTGAACTTCAACTTCCAGAATTCCTCAGCCAGCACAACTGGCTGGGGAATTTTGGGAGGTGAAGTCCACACATCTTAAAAATGCTGAGGTTGAGAAACTCTGGCGTAGATGAATGGCATGACATTGCAATACTGGCTCTACAACTTACATTGCTGTGTGTATCATCACAAAAAGATTACAGAAAGGGGTGGCATTTACCTTGTGATGTCATGATGCTTATTTTTTAAAATTACAATTCATGCTGATGAATACATATAGGAAAGTGAAGGCATATATTGTGAATAAAAGAATAACATGGATGATAAAAGTATGAATTAGTATATTCTAGATTATTGTGGATTCACAGTTTGATGATAGCTATATGTTACTGTATGCTCCAGTGAATAGTGATAATGGAAGAATCAGAGGTGAGCTCAGAAAAAAATTATGCAACATTCTGAATCTTTGGAATCCATGAGGGTAAAATCTCCAAAACAACATGAATGGATGGGTGGGAAACAAATTGAATGTGTACATAAAAAAATATTGGGCCATTCAAAAACTGAAGAATGAATAAGAAAGATGTCTAATGTTTATCTTCTTAAAAAAGATTTATTTCAAATATATAATTTAAACATAAGTCATATATACACATGACAAAGGAATATATATGAATCTAGAAGCATGACTGATTTATTTATGACAATAAATTATAAGATTCTGAATGTGGAACAGGTAATTATTTTGGTAGTGTCAAGAATGAATCTTGAGAAGAAATGGTCATGGTACAAAAGGAAAGAAATGAAAGTAAAATAAGTGCTGGAAAAAAAAGAAGTATTACAAGTAAGAACAATTTCCCAGCAGAGTGAACTTAAAGTGGGCATAAAAAAGAGGATGCGGAAGCATCTTGGAACAGAGTAAAAGAACTATGTTCCAGGGAGCCAGAGAAGTTTTTGGAGTTACAGTAATGAGAAGTACAAAAAAAGATGTGTGGTAGAAGGATAAAGAAAAGGAGGCTTTAAAGGGAAGAAATCCATATTTATAGCATGGATTAGAAGGATGCTATTTCATTATATAAAGGGAAAGGCAGGAAAAAAAATGCAAAACCTACAGGGGAGTTAGTTGATTAAGTGTTCTTGAGAAAATGTTTGACAGAACTCTGATCAAAAGGGTGGGAGAAGTGAAAAGTGAGCAAAATCTGGGAGATGCAGTGCAGCTTTGTGATAGGTACAGTCAAGATTTATGCTCCTCCAAAGGTCATTGAGAAATGTATGAGTATGGGAAAGGAAGTATGTTGAATTAGAGAAAGGGTATGATAAATTGAGCAGGTTTGAATTATAGAATGTTTTATGTAAGGAGTTGAAGAGTAGTTGCTGAATATAAGAGCAGGATATGATAGAACTAAAGCACATGGGAGAGTCACAGAATGCTTACTGAATGATTCAGCATTAAGGAGTAAGACAAGAATATATCATATCCCCTTAGTTTTTAAATGCATTTAGGGATCAGTTAAAAAATTTAAGGATTACTTGCAATGACATTAGGTATGTGCTCTTCTGAACCATGAATATGCATCCTATCACCAAATAATTTGCAGCAAATATGATGCCGTGAAAAGGATGGATCTGAAAAATAATGTACCAAAAACTACGTAAGGGAAAATGAACAATTGCAAGTTATATAAACATAGCAGAAAGCTAGATTATCTAGACTTTTTTTTCATTTTGGGAGAATGTTTCCTAAAGATGGGGAAATGGATGGAAACATGCTAGTAAAAAATAGTTTATAGAAGAAAGCAAACATGGCTGTGTATAAGAACATGTTTCTACTCCTTTTCTTATAGAAAAGTGAACTTGGATGTGTTAAAGAAACATTAACATAATTAAATGATCTGTATTGGGAAGAGGGGATTTAAGAAGTGCCCATGTAGTCAAACAAGAAGTAGGGTCAAAAATGAATGGACATCATGGACATCCACTGGGAGTGGGGATGGTAGATGATCAAGTGAATGTTGTGATGCCAGCTGCTGTTGTATGTATGTTATCATACACATAAGGTGTGAAGTTTGCATCATGTTGTAAATTAAGTGCAGAGTTTGCATGATCTTAAGATGCTTGTTTTATCATTCAGACAAAACAGTTTCTGAGGTCATCAATGAAGAATAATGACTGAAAGTGAAATGAAAACAAAAGTGAGACTCGTACAAAATAAGACCACTGAGAAGATTTGATCATATAGAAAGAATTAATGGAATTGGATTGCAAAACAAATATACAAGAGATGAGCAAATAGGTTGAGAGGAAAGAAAAGACTGAGAAACCATAGCTGGTGTAGATGATTAACTCAAAAAGAGGTAACATACGAGCAGTTTAAAGTACAAAAGCAATACTGTATAGTAAGTGGTGAATGGATGTGATAGAAGGACAAGGATGGTTTGCAAGGACAAATTTGTATGCGAAGATACAGCATGGAGGTAAACAAATTTAGCTATGCTTCCCTTCTCTTATCTATACCTTTAATTTCTTTGGCTAACTCATTTTTTGCCCAGGGCATAACACTGCCAGTCCTAAAACAAAATGATGGGTGGGTATTTATATATGTATATATTGGCATGATGATACTTTTAAAAAAATAGAGAAAAAGACAGATCTATAACAATTAAATGATCTTCAAAAATTATACAGTAGGATCCAAAAACACATGCTAAATGTCAAATGGCACAGCCACTGCATAACATTACATTCGCTGGTAGAGGTGAAATACAATAAGGTATTCACAGAAAATAATGCAGCACATCTATGGTAATTTGGTTGTAACTCATAATGAAAGAGTTCATTTGGATTAGGAGCTACCTATCTGGAGGCCACCTTCCCCATTAACTACCTTCCAAAGTCCAGACAATTATAGATTCTCTGTAAAACAAAGCATATGCACCAGTTCAAAGTCCTAATAGCTGAGATCATCTGGAGGCCTTTGTGGTTTACAGTAAAACTATGTAGCATATCTGGTAAAGTGATGAACAAACGTAATAAGAACTGGATGAAAAACTGGAAAATATTTCATTGAATTAATTCAATAACTGAAAACAAGGAATAATTTTAAAAAAGGAATCATCTCCAGGCACATCATTTCTTGTATCCATGCTATCATTGTACTTTCATTGTGTTTTTAAAGTAAGCAAGCAGAAGGAGGTAGTGGCAAACCATGTCTGTATTGTAGCCAAGAAAACTGTAAATGCCTCCATGTGATCACCCAAAGTCATGTTCAGCACATGGGGTCTTTATTTTCATTGCTCAAAACAATCCTGAAGTAAGATTTTTTCTGATTGTTTTGATAAAAATACAGTTCTATGAATGCATCATCATAATTTACTTTCTGTAGGAGAGAGCAAATGAGTAATTAGCGGAATAATACACTTACTATGTATATACGCATTCCTTTCTCAAGAAATAACAGAGGTTCTCAACTGCTGGCCATTATTCTGGTGATGTGAGAGATTGTGGAAAGCCTGGAATGAGGCATTTGAATGTTTATCTCAAAAAAAGGCATCTTCATTCAGCTACTGAGAGATATGAAAAAAAGCATTTCAAAAAGACTTTGCTTCAATTAAGTCGATATTTATTTATTTTTATTTATATCACACTTTTATTATTTTTGAACACCTCAAGGCGGTGAACATAGTTAACACACCTCCCTCCTCCTATTTTTCCCACAATAACAACCCTGTGAGCCGAGTTGGCCAAAGAGAGAGTGACTGACCCAAGGTCACCCAGCTGGCTTTCATGGCTAAGGCAGGCTTAGAATTTACAACTTGCTGGTTGCTAGTCTGTTACCTTAACCATACTTCACCAAACTGGTTCTCAGTTATAAATATATAACTGAGGCTGAGAAATTCCTCTTATAGTTTTCAAGATTCTGTATTTACCACAGAGTAACATTTGAGAAACCTTCCTAAAATTGGAGCTCTTGCTCCTCATAGTTGGCCATCAATGAGTTGCAAAGGAAACAGTCAAGCTTTATGGCAAGAGCCATACTGCCTGTCCCATTAGCACTTTGGAAGAGGACTTCTGGGCAAACAGTATAGAAGCTACTGGTTCATATCCTGTTAAAGGATTTTGCTTGGTGCTCTGATCCCACAAATTAATGTCCATGAAAGAGAGAGCAAGCAAGTTAAGCTTTTAAATTAGGCACAGCAATCAACTATTTAAATCAGCCAGTCTTTTCTAGTCCAGGTTCAGATTGCACAGGGTTCTTACCAGCAACCAAGATCAAAGATAATTTGTACAATCGGCTCTAGGCAAGGGTCAAGATTTCCAAAGAAGATTTTATGGCTTTATATATAGGATGAGATGTTGTTGTCATTCAGTCGCTCAGTCGTGTCTGACTCTTCATGACCCCAGGCCTCCCAGTCCTGCACTGCTACCCAAATCCACACCCATAGGACAAGGTACATGAGTGGAAGGTGATGGAAGAGTCTTCTTCTGGCACTGTACTGCAATTAGCTTGATAGTTAAAGCCAGAAACCTTGTAGCTCCTACCTGAGCAAAACTTGCAGCAATCCAACTAGATCCCCAGATCTACGGTGCTCACTTCCTGCCTATGTCTATGCCAGGGGCTTTCCCATGTAACAAACATTCCTCTGTTTCTCTGCCTTCTGGAAGTGGCAATCCTGTGAGCTGAAGAGAGGGGATTCTGGATCACAATCAAAGTCTTCGAGAACAGGATCAAAAGCAGCGAGCGATGATTCTGCTTCAGCATTCGTTCTGTGATTTCACCCGCCTGTGTCACTTCTGCAAAGGCCCTCATCTTGTTCCCTTCTTCATCTGAAGATTTTGTGAGACAGACCTGTGATGTTTGAGCTCAAAAACTGCTCAAACCTTGCAAACCATCAGAATAATGAAGGAATAATCAATTTGTTGCTAGCCAGAGTGAGATTTTGATCTTTTTTACTGGAAACTTATAATAATAGAAGCAAACACTTGATAGTTGCAACTTTATTATTTTATTTCCATGTAGTTTGTTTTTCCTGTTATACTCTGTTGATACAACATGAATGATTTCATTTTATAGTTATTTAAAAGTACAGCTTTTTTCCTCTTGGTTCTTTCCTCGACCTTTTTTCCATCCACTCATTTGGTATTATTCTGAATTCACTGGCCATCAAATTTAATGTGGAACATCAAGTTCTCTCTTTTTGTGAAAAACAAGGGGAACCTTCCTATCCACAGAATGCAAATTTACAAAATAATCTATTTCCCTCTCTGCCCCACACACATATTTTATTACAGTGTCTCCTTTTATCCCTGGTAAATTGCTGTTGAGGGAATCATTCCTGAAGGTTATATTGTTCAATTTTTATTGGTATCCTTTTTGTAGAAAAATACATAAAGAACAGAGGAGCTAGAGCAATTTGCTCTCATACAATAGTGCCAAAAATCAATGCCAGGACACAAGATTGAAAATAAAATATAGTGTGATCCTTGCCTGGAAACCTCTCTCAAGGGATGCAAGGGAACTGCAGAACCATGCCACGCACACACAAAGAAATGTTATTGTCTGAAATGGCTTCTGGTTCTGCTCATGTGCGAGCTTTTCACCTGACTGGCTTTTCGGTGAAACTCCTGAGTGCCCACATGATTCATACTGATCAGCATAAGCAACTTTAGTGTGTCATACCTTTGCCTTTGAAATTGCTAAAGACTGTCGGGAGCCAGCTGGCTTCTCCGATACAATGACAACTTGTCACTTTGGAGCAAAGACTGAATTGTTCTGGCCTGACAAAAGCTTTCCCTGTTTCTATTTAATTATGAAATATATGTTTTTTTAAAAAATGGAACCGAGAATGAGGTATAAGTTACATGGTGGGCTTTTGAAGTCATGTTCAAAATAGCTTCTTGTATAGCAGGTGGCAGACCTGGCCAAATTCAACTGATGTTAAAAAAAGAATGGGCACGGATTAGAGATATGAGGAAATGCCAGGGAGTAGACTAAGACAGCTACATTTAAAAAATGTCCTGGAAGAAAACAGTGGCAAACCATTTTTGTATTCTTACCACAAAAGCAGCATGAACATGCCTATCAAGTCAACAGACCTCACTCTTTCAAGAGACTTGAGTTATGGGCACAGAAATGCCAGTTCGGTCCACTTTTAAAGGCTAGTAAAAACTGAGATATCTTCGAAATATTAGAATGAGTGGTGTAAGAATATTTATTTATTTAATTTATATGCCACCGAAATCTGGGGACTCTTGGCCTGCTTCACATATAAGTTCTGCATAACACTTACTAGAAGCCACAAATGGATTTATGTTGACATTTCAGAAATTAAAGGCTGAATCAATCCAAATTATTTGCATTTTTACACTGTAAACTTTTCACCCTGTTTGTATAAATATATACATTTATACTTTTTTCTCTTGAACATATTTTCTTAGGGATACTATCAATATTTTCACTTACTTTTGAGCCATTAATTTAATCCATATAACAATGGAAAAGGCTTTGGAAAATCCACAGTATATACAGTATCTAGATATCTAAAATGTTATATGTTAATCAGGAAGGAGGAATAAGAGAAATGAATACAGATTGCTAATTGGATAGGTTGAGGTTTTACATGAAAGTGAAAAGAAGACAAAAGCAACACAATAAGATGCAATGACAATGATGGGCAATTAAGGAAAAAATGAAGCTGAGCTGAGTCTCAATGGAAGAGTTACCCCAAGTAATTCTGCTGTCTGAGATAAACACTTGAGAGTCTTCAGCCACAATTATCGCTTAAATGGTTATTAAATTATACCCAACGTTTTGCTTTTTCACCCAACTGCAAATCCACATATAAACTGGACTCACATTTTGTAATTCTCCATGGTTCACTGATAAGCCACTATTGACAGGGTAAATGAATAATAAGCCATAAGTCATAATGGTTTGAAACCATAAAAACTAGATTCTCACAACAGCTAAGCCAAATTAAGAAAGCAATGTTTTTAAGTCATTACTCTGAATAGGCATCAGTGAGAAAGTTCTGTTTTGAAGGCTCAGATATAAAAACTTTCCTTAAACAAAGATGATCATCTGGGTCCGATCAGCGCCTTATGTTATCAGCCACAGAACAGATGTGACAAAACAGGGCGTGTAGGAGATGGGCCTTGCTAAATTGTGCAGGATAATCGAAGTCCCTTGTTAAAAAAAACTAGTTTAATCTAACAGTGCAACCATGGAGAGGGTGAGACAATGTGAGAAGCAACAAGGAAGAACTAATCACAATGGCATTGTCAAGTCTGCAGGCCCAGTCAGGTATCCCAAGTAGGTATCCCAAGTCAGGTGTAAGGGCTGCCAGGTAGGACAGTCCTTGAAGACAACTTGAGAGAGGGCAAACTCACACATTGTTATCTGGCGGCACTGATAACTTTCCTCTTTCTTGATTGACTTGGTTTCAGGCAAACAGCAGAAAAGCAAAAAGAAGAAAAATTGGATGTCTTTGTTTTTCCAGACCACATAATAAAGACTACACTTGACCCCCCTCATCTCCACCATCTGTGACTGGGGAACCTCTTGCTATAAAATTTACATTCTTCAGTAAATTAATTCAAACAAATATCCTTTTTCCATAACTGCTGAATTTACCATATGGGGAAAAAAAACAATCTACACAACCCACTCAGAATCTGACCTTCAAACTTGGACAGGAATGGGGATGAAGGAAAGAAAGAGTGAACTTTCAGAAAAGATTGAAAGAGGCAAGCTGTAGATTGAGTCTGTTCAGGCAGGCCCTCTCCGTGAAATCTCCAAAATTGGAAAGAGGAACAGAACAGTGGCCATGGGTTTTGTTATCTCTCCCTAAGTGTTAAAGTTACTAAAAGGAGCGATATCAACCAGGAGGAGAACTGAAAAGGAAGAGTGGGATTGAAGGAGAAAAGGAGGGATTTAGAACAACTCCTTCACAAGTAAAGCCTACTAAGAAATGGGGCCATCAGGTTTCAAAGAAAAACAAAGGTTGCCAAGCAGAGTTTAAATGTGGGGGGTGTTTTGAGTTGGGGGAGTTATTCTGTACAGCAAAAGGTATGATTAAAAAAAAGAAATTACTGACAGTCTTGGGTTTATGACTTTTAGCTGGTCTTACCTCTACTTTTTATCTTCATTTCTCTTCTGTTCTTTCTACTTCTCTTTTTGAGCCAATTGCCCTTCTTAAAAAATTGTATTGTCTTTGTATAAACAAACTGTGCTTATTTACAGTCCAGAAAGTACCAATTTCACAAAGAAATGGAGAAAAAGACATTAGCCTGTGTGATCAGACCATGAGAGAAAAGGAAGGATAGCAATAGGGGCAACAAACAAGGCTGGTTTAAGGGAATCTTCCAGAGGTTTTCCTTTCCTCACTCACAATTTTCCTCCAAATTCTATATTGAACCTCCTCCCTTCTGCTGATTTCCTCCCTATACAACTTCTTGCTGCTATTCCTGCCAATGGGTTTCCTATTAGAGCTGAAAGGAAGCTACTAGTTGCTTCAGCTTACCACTTGGTATCTTTGAAAACTGATTTAGGGGTGTTTAAAGGGAGTCTGTTCCCCCTCTTGGGGCTCTGGATCTTGTCCCTAGTCCAAGAGCAGCACCACTGGCCTTACAATTCAAGAGGGAGGTGTGAAATGTACACAAGTGATAGAAACTGCTTCTAACAATTACTCTAATGGAAGTATGAGCTGGGTCTTGTTCGTGACAAAGGAAACTGCAGTGAAGACATGTTCCCATTCTCCCTTTCTCTTAAATCATCCCACATTGGGCCTTTGGCATTTTCTTGAGGGTTTTGGATATACAAAATGCCACAATCTGAAAGAAAACGCATTATATTAGGGTCATAATTTCCTGAACAATTTAATTGGTTAATCAAAGAGGCATATAGGATTCTTATTCTCTGGAATGATGCCCATGGATCTCCACAACAGAAGGTAATCTCAAGAGATCTCAAGTCTCATGCCAGAGTGAACTGAGGGCTTCTGTCTCTGTAACAGCTTGCTATGGAAATGACAGAGCAATATGTGCAAGGATTGTGCAAGTCAGTTTGGTCAAATGATTAAGGCACCAGACTAGAAACTGGGAAATTGTGATTTTTAGTCCCACCTTCGGTGTGAAAGCTGTCTGGGTGACTTTGAACCAGTCACTCTCTCTCAGCCCAGCTTACCTCATAAGGTTGCTGTTGTAGGGAAAATGGGAGGAAGGAGTATTAGGTATGTTTGCATCCTGAAATTATTTA
>JANHZU010005277.1:24605-35363 GCA_032468055.1 Acrochordus granulatus | reverse complement strand
TGGAAGCAGTGGCAGATTTCACCTTCTTGGGCTCCAAGATCACTGCAGACGGTGACTGCAGCCATGAAATTAAAAGATGCTTGCTCCTTGTGAGGAAAGCTATGGCAAACCTAGACAGTGTAGTAAGAAGCAGAGACATCACCTTGCCAACAAAGATCTGTATAGTCAAAACTATGGTTTTCCCTGTATGGCTGTTGGACCATAAGGAAGGCTGAGCACTGAAAAATTGATGCTTTAGAATTGTAGTGCTGGAGAATGTAGTGCTCCTTGGACTACAAGGAGATCAAACTAGTCAATCCTACAGCATATCAACCCTGACTGTTCATTGGAAGGAGAAATACTGAAGCTGAAGCTCAAATACTTTGTCCACCTAATGAGAAGAGAGGACTCATTGGAAAAGACTGTGATGCTGGGAAAGACTGAAGGCAAAAGGAGAAGGGGACAGCAGAAGATGAGATAGTTAGATAGCATAGTCAGGGTAATGGGTGTGGGTTTGGGTGGACTCCGGGAGGAAGTGCAGGACAGGAAGATCTGGTGTATGTGGTTGCAAAGAGTCAGACACAACTAAGTAACTGAAAACAATGAGGAAAAGATGGTCCTCTGGATCCCTGCTGTCTAGCTGCTGAGAGTGGATGGGCCATTTTCCCTATGAACTCTTCTTTCTTTTTAAACTTTAAACAGGACTTGGATAATTAGTAGATATAGCCCAGTGAAATATAATTCAGACTAAGTGCATATTTATTTTATGTTATACACCTTGGGCTCTTCTTACCTTACAGCGGCTCTTTACAATTTGAACAACCTCCAGATCTGCCAACTTTTTTGAATCCCAGAATTGCTCAGTCTCCTTTTAGATTTATGTCTGCTTCAACCTTAACCTTTTGGCTGGCTCAAGAGAATAATATATATCCATCCATTTCTCCAGAATTGGGACTATCAAATTTTTTTTTATTATGATGGCAGTATGGAGCTCTGGTGATTGCAAACCTATTCTGCTGTGTGAAAGAAAGGACAGCACATCACACAGTCTAATAAAAGTTTGGCTTGGATCAGAATATTAAATCTGAGTATACAGCCATATATCCAAACATTCAAGAATTTCTCTTTGGATACTGCATTATAGTGCATTTGCAACTTTTTTCCTTCCTTTGGGAAAAAATATGTAAGGTTTGAGCTGGTGATCAAGAAAGAATTGCATCATACAAGACTGTACTAGGTTTGCTCCAGAGCAAAATAGTCTCTTGATGCCAGAGGCATTTCCAGTTTTAAAAATCAGTTATAAAATCAGATTAATAGGTTTATGCTATGATCTCAGACCATTGATGCTGGATTATCTCAAGATGGGTTTAAGAACTATGGATCTGATGGCAAAAATAATGAAGTTGGTAATATCAGCTTTATCTGGCCCTTTTAGAAGATAGGAGCAACAGACCTGGTTGGGATTTCAGTACATACAAAAATGAACGTAGCCTTCTCTATTTCATCAGGGAAAGAAAAGGTTCAGAGGCAGGGCAGGAGGAACTGCATCTTCCATTTTCTTCTCCTAGGGATATTCAACTATACGTAGTCTTCAACTTACAAACAACCATTCAGAGTTATGATGGACTTAAAAAAGCTACTTACAATCCATCCGCAAAGTTATGACTGCCACCACTGTTCCATCACAGTCACATGATCTCATTTTGGGTGCCTGGCAGCCAGCTTGCATTTATGACTGGTTTCAGTGTCCTGTGGTCACATGACCACAATTTGTAACTTTTTGCCGGTTTCCGGTATTTTTCACTGCTCGTTAAGTAATTTCTTCTTTCAAATGGGCATTTCCAGCAAAAAAACGCCCATCCGGAATGGATTCACCTAATGACCCTGTGTTCATTTAACAACCATGTGATTTGCCACCAACCATGGTGACTTACCTTATTACTGTTGTAAAAATGGTAGTAACATCGAGTCTGAACCTGTGGCACCTCAACTTACTACTGCAATGACTTAGGCCCAATTGTGGTCATAAGTGGAGGACTATCTGTACACCCAATGAGGGTTAATTCCATATATATACAATGTCATTCTACATATTAAAAGACACAGCTTTCTTTAAATATTGTTCAACAATGGTTCCTCCACCTTGAAGTAGCCGGTGCTGTTCATCCATTTCATCAGTCCCTTGGATAGGGAGTTGAGAAGTTGAGAAGAAACTATGTCAGAAGATGAAACAAAGCTAGGAGAGGTGGCTATGTGAAAGAGAAAATTAAAAAAGATCTAAGGCTTGAGAGGTAGGCAGAAATTAATAAAAAGGAACTGAACAGGAAGAAATAGTTCTTCCTGTTCTGTGTCTGGGTAGGAAAAAAAAATGTAAGTCACAAATATACATTGCAGGAGAACCAGTTTGGCACTAATGATCTAGGTGACCTTGTCAACCACATTAAACTTGACCCTGAAATTTGGTGCTGCTTCTAAAAAGGCCAGCCAATCTTGCCTTTAATAGGAAGGTAGACTCCAGAACATGGGGACTGTGTCCCACTTTGCCCAATCAGACCCTACTTGGAATATTGTGGTCAGTTCTGGGTATCCCAGTTCCAAAAAGACAGCGGCATATTTTTATTATTTAGAGAGCAGGACCAAAATTAATGGGTAAAAACTACATAGAAGGAAGTTCAGAGTAGACATCAGGAGGACCTTTCTGACAGATGAACATCTCAGCTGGTAAAACAGGGCTGTCACATGAAGTAACGAATTCTTCTTTGCTAGAGGTCTTCAGACAGAGTTCGAATGGTTATCGGTCAGAGTGGATCAAGTGGATCCTGAGCAGGATATTGCACTGGATGACCTTTAAGATCCTTTCAAACTCTATGATTCTGTGATTTACTATATTCAACACTAGAAAACTTAGAAAAGCATAGAAATTGTCTATGTATAAATAAACATCTGTCTATATATGTGCTTTCTATGATATAATCATATTCATATATATATATATATGCGTATTACATATACATACATTACACACACATACACATATATATAATGATAAAATAATTTTACAAGTACTAGCTTCTATGATATAATTGTATTCATATATATGTGTGTGTAATATATATACATACATATACATACATAACACACACATACACATATATATAATGATATAATCATTTTACAAGTATTAATTTGAGCAATGGAAGCCTTAATAGAATTCAGCATAGGAAATACTTCTAGAACCTCATAGATTGCCTAAGATTTAATAGTGGAGAAGCGTTTCTCATGCTTCTGTCAAGCTAGAAGGGAACTTCTGCTGTCCATTGCAAGCTTCCTTTATGTAGGAGCTTCCTAGCCATCTCACAGGGGTTCTCTGCCCCATGAATTATGCCATCATCATTTTATAATCATTTACATGGCCAATGTAGCTCAGTGGGCTTAAGTGGGGGGAAAGTGCTTAAAAAGAAGTCTGTGATCTGAGAGCTAGTAAGTGCTTTTTTTAATTCTATTCTGACTAAAATATGATTGCTTGGTAAGTTTGTTTGTTTGTTTATTTATTTAGAAAATGTATATGACTGCCTGCCTGAAATGCAAACTTGGCCAGGGTGGGAGAGGGAAACAATTAGTACTAAAGAAACAAAGACCCATACCCAAATTAAAATAACTGAGAACAAGAAAGAAAAAATGAGACACTATATAACAATTGCTCAACAATAAATGTATAGGGTTTCCCACTTCAGCCTCAGCAGATGGCAAGAACAGCCAAGCCAATCATTGACCCTACTAGGTGGTTCAATGCATGCATCTTAAAGGGGAGAAACACCACTTTAAACATGGATAGACAAGAATGGCTGTTGGCTGCTTCTGTGATAGTCTGGAACCAAGTGGAACATGATATTATGAATTACAGGCAGTCCTTGTTTAATGACCACTTGTTCAGCGACCATTTGAACTGTACGAGTGGTACTTATGACTGATCCTCAAAGTTCTGGCTGTCACAGTGTCCCTGAAGTCACATGATTGCCAAGCAAAGTCAATGGGGAAGCTGGCAGGAGGTCGCAAATGACAATCATGTGACGGCCTCACTTAATGACCTGCAATGATGGAAACTGGAAGTGACAGAATTTCCATTGGTAAGGAGCGTAATCACATGATGTCGTGCTTTGCGGCTACATTGCTCAGCGATGACAGTTGCATTTCCAGTTGCTATTGTTAACTGAGGACTATCTGCATGTCTTTTAAAAATGGTTAGCAAAGCAACTTCAGGCTCTGGCTAACAAGACATGAGGAAGAGCCTTACTTTTGGCTGAGTCAAGATCACCATCCCGCTTTTCCTGACAGCTGTTATTTCCTCCTGATTCTTGTTTTGTTTTATCATTGCAATAAAGTAGTAGAGTTTGCTGATTCTCCTTCTGAACGGATAGTTTCATAAGAGAATTATTCATCGGATTATTTTTGAGACTCTCTTAATAATCTGCTAATATAGATTATCTAGATTTAGATAATTCAGAAGGGATTTCTTTAACCATACTCAATTAACTAAGCTACAAAAATGATGAAACAAACCATGCCCCTATTTTCAGGAATCCACTGCAATTGGTTAAAAGGACGAGCTCATCTCTGCTTTGTATTTCTGTTTTCCCATTTTAAAAACACAAAACTTGCAGAAGGAATTTGTTTTTTCTATCCCATTTCTTTAAGCAGGAAAGAGGCACAAGGGATTCTGGATTTGCGCAAAATCTCTTCAAGTAAACAGGATTTATTCGGTAACGTTTTTTTATGAAACCAGAGGTTGGAATCTGGCTCATTTAAAAGTCCATGAAGGCAGCAGAAAAGAAGGCCAAAGTGATCCACATCTTCAGTTTTCTGCACAATCAGGAAGGAAGTTGACGTGGTCCATTTAAAAGTCGCCATGTGGATTAATCTGTTTCAAGATGAAAAAATAAGAGCAAAATAGAATAAGAACATCAGAACAATCCCACTGCCTCAGGCCAAGGCCATCTTAACTTAGCATTTTAACCCCTGATTTGCTTTATTGAATAATCTGTTGATATTTAGAAGTGGCAGGAATTGTACACAAGTTGTTATCATATGCTGAAATTTTGAGTGTACTTTGTAATGCAAAGTTCTCTTTCTAATTTTGTGGGGATTGTACACAAACACCGGGGGAAACAGATATACAAGGAATTGGAATAAATGTGTTTTCTGTGAAAATGTGTAAAACATTAGCTTTTTATTTCTGTTCACATTCTATTAAATATTTAGGGATAATTACACCTAGACAAATATCTCTGTTTGAATATTTCAAAATATAACACAAATTAATTGTGACATTAATGACCAGATGTTTAAAATACCTATGAGGCAATGGGGAAGAATAAATGTTGTAAAAATGAATATAACTTCATGACTGATATATATTTCAAGAGAAATCTCTTTCTTAAGTCATCTTAGTCATAAATAAAGTAATCATCATAATCATCATTAAGATGACTTAAAGTCATCTTTAAACAAACTGATGTTAATAATTACATGTTTATGGAATGGTCAGATTCCAAGATGCTCTCTTTCAAAGTTGTGACTTTCATATAAACATTGAGGAATTGTGCTGATTTTAAATGTTATCATTGGGCATATTTGTTAATCTCTGTTTTTGAAGAACACAGGATACTGAATATGTACCATTCTGAGTCCAATTAAAAAGCTATTGTTCAACACTTTTGAAATCTTGTCAAGTACTTGGTTCTAAACATAGTAGGAATTGTCTTGTAGTTCTAGCTCTGAAAGCAGTGAGATATATTTGGACAGTGGTAAGAAATAAAAATGAGATTTTTTGTTCTCAGGAGAAATTAGCTCTTTGAAATAATCCCTATTTTAGAATGGTGGGTCAAACTTTTTGGGAATATACTATATGGTCTGAAAGAAAGTTTGTTCCCTTGAGCAGCTAATTGTTCACAATGTTTTAAAACTTCCAAAAAGTTGCAAAAAGTATGTAAGTTGCCAAAAATAGGTGAATGGAAATATATTCAGACAAAACTTTTGCTTGTTCTTGGTCTGGACAGGATACATCGGCTTTCTCAGAAGTACTATCATTCTGAATATGATAGAAAAACATTTTTAGAGAATAAGCCAACAATTTAAAACTTTACTAAACTTTGTATGGATACAGAGGTATACAAATTTTGAACTGAGATTTGGAGTTTCTAATTTTACAAAATCAATGGTCTCAACTTTTTGAAATTAAATTGAGTAATTCATTCAAAGTCTATTTGGAGGATTTATTGCACTTCTCACTGGATGTTTAAAAAGAGTTTTGTCATCTGACTTCTTATGCCAGAAAAATAATACCTTTGAAGATAATGTTAGTACGTGTAATTGTATGCAAAAGAACCCCTAAGTGAACAAAAACTGACACAGTCTGTACATGATACAGAATTAAACTTGGCATCTTTCTAAAAATTTGAATCCACACATAATTATGTACGGATAGTTGCCTCCAGATCCAAAATGCGAAAACAGCACAAGTGCAGAAATTTGGACACCCAGTCAGAACTTTGTAACCTCTTCCAAGCATTTACTATAGCCAGTTATGAGTCTTGTTATTCTTCTTCTTTTACCTCTCTCCTTCTAAAGACATACGGGTTAATAGTGATTGCGGCATCTTGTAATAATTGTTATTTATTTATTTATTAAATGTATATGCCACCAAACTCAGAACAATTCTTGGTGGCTCACAATATAAACCATAAAATATAACTGCTATAAATTAGTTAAAATCACTAAAGGTTGGACAGAAAATAATGAATGCCAAAATATAATTATGGAGTGTGTAATGAAGTACTGTACTTTTGTTAAGCTGTTCTAAATCTTCTTCTAACCATTTCACTGGATGACTCCTTGTATATGATTTTAAACAGCTTGATCACAGACTCCCCCCAGTTACTCTTTTTCTCAGCTAAACAATCCCAAATATTCTAGCCTTTATTACAGAGAAGCCATTCATACTCCGGTTTATTTTGATTGTCCTATTTCCCCAGCTCAATTATATTCTTTATGAACTTTACACCTTATGTCAGCAGGGGACAGATTTGTATAAGGGCATTACAAAACGAATATGTTTATATTCACCCCTTTCTTGATGACCCCTGCCCACAATTTTTTCACAGGTGCTGTACATTTTATGGAGCTCTGCGCTCTGCCCAAGATCTTTCTCTTAGCTGGCTACAAACAGCTGGATTCAGTATATTGTGTATTGAACTCTACAATGAGTTCTTGAACTCTTCCAATGAGACTAAAATCTGGCTTAATTTTTACAGCAACTTATGTGCAGCTTTGGAGCCTGAAGTACTGGCTTAAATTCCTCATTTTGGGGTTGCACTCTAGCTCCAAAGATCCTGTGGGACAATTTATTATTATTCTCTGGTATGTTTACTTTAGTCTTTAGCCATAAATTAAATGATTTTTCAAAACAAACAATGAAATTGGTTTGTCTTTGTTTGTTATGCCCCAGTGTGCATCACTTTGCGCTTGCTAACACTGAATTGTGTTTGCTATATGAAGCTCTTCACAATCATTTTTTCTTTTCTATCATCCTGAATTGTTTAGCACCATCTGCAAACCTAGCCAGATCACCGTGACCCCTAAATCAAGATAATTTCTGAGCAAATTAGACTGGTCCCATCACAAATTACTAAAGGACTCCATTTCTTACTTTCTTCCATTGAGAAAATTGCTCAGTTATTCCTTGCTTTCTTTTTTTAACTAGCTAAAAATCCATAACTGTTTATGGCCAGCAAAGCAGGGGCTGGAGAAAATCTTCCTCTTTTCTCTTCCCCCAAGAAATGGGATTATGGAACAAATCTGTTGCTGTTCATTGTTTTTTTCCCCTTATGTGTTTGTCTTAGCCAAGTGTGTTTGGGACTGTTTTGAAAAGTTCTTATGCCCCCTGCCTTTTTCTGTCCCCAAGTTTGTGCATGCACATGTGTACGTTTTCTCCTCTTAGCTCTTCAGTGTACAGTTGGGAAGTAACATTTCCTTCCAAACAATTTTTTTGACTTTGGGAATCTCTATCCCACAAGCTTAGTTCCCCTAAATCTTAGCCCTAGCTGAAAACCGTAAAACCTTCTCTTTAAACTTTTCCTTAACTCCCCTCCTGTTTCCTGCCTTCCTTGTTGGATTCTGCCTGTAAACTGTCCATCCTCAAAAAGACTCATTTTATCTCTCCATTTTTCCTCTTAAATCTCTGAGCCTTCACCCAATCTGTGCACATTCATCTCTGTTCTGCATCTTCTACCCCAGATTGCTCTATAGATTCCTACTGAACTAAACAAAAGGGAAAGGACTCCACCAACTATAGGAAGGAAAAGATACCACCAGGTATGACAATTGGTAACCAAATCTGAATGATCCTCTATTGTAGCTACAGAAACATCTTTATTGTGCTTAAACTTGCCAATGGAGCGTGGGCATTTGAAATCCTTGCCACTGAAAGAGAAGCGACCAATTATTAAGGAATGGGGGGAAGCTTGGAGGGTACAATGAATGGGTCAAACCCCTTTTCAACAATAAGGAAGTGCATTTCAAATAATTTCTTTTTTAAAAAATATTTCATTAAACTTCCCAAAATACAAATGAAAATAGTGAGAAAATGGGAAAAGGAAGAAGAGAGAAGTGTGAAATAAGGGGGGAGGAGAAAAATAACACTGATTTCTGACTCTTTCACTGCAATAGAATAAAATAGGAGCATTATAGCCAAACTTTGGGTTTTGCATAATTAATATACTGTATACAAGCCATTTCTGTAACAGCAACATATCTAATCAGCAAAAACAATTTCATCTTTTTCTCTCTCTGTCAAGCACAAAATCCAGAAGTGGTTTCCAATGAAATCAGATGTATTCCTAAACTATCATCATCTATATTCACAAAGATCACTATACTCTTTCTAATTCTTTAACCTTAAAGGGAGAACTCTTTTATATTCATTTGAGACTCTAAAAGTATCTTTAAAAAATTCATCTAAAATCAATTCTAATGTATCTTTCAGTATATATACTTTCAAATTTGTTTTCAATATTTTAAAGATACCCAACTTATATATATATAAAAAGAAAACAAGAGATCAAAAACTTGAGTACTATTTCACAGACCTTAGCAATCAATCACCTATTCATTCCATTTTCAAACCCACTTTATAAGCACAAAGCAATACATTGGAACTTTCATTTAATCACATAAGTCAAACTAATAAATCCATTCTAACTCTAATTAGCTTATTGAATTTAAGTTACTCTCTCCAGCTTGTCCTCATAAAATAAAATTTTTCTTCTTCAGAATGTCTATTAAATAAATATAAGCTTTTCTTTTTCTCAAGAGATTTTTCTAATATAACTTTGTCAATATCATTAATTTCCATTTCAGTTTTAAAATAAAGATCCCAAATTGTTCTCTTGAGGACTGTAGATTTATTAGCAACACTTCTTCTTTCAATTGCACTGGGGAATTTGTAATTAAACAATGTTCACAGTAGGACTATTTATGTCAGATTCATATTCCAACATCACAAAAAGATCTTTTGTGTTGTCAAATACTTGTATAGTAGCCTCAGTAGTCAGTTGCATCTCTGGATTACTCATCTTTCTTCCAATTGCTTGAGTAATTTATTCCTCTTGCTCCTCTGTGACATCTTTATGACCTATTTGATCTATAAAGCAAAGTAATTTGTTTAAATGCTTCTCTAAAATAGCTCTAGCCAATTCTGTCTGGCCTGGGTTCCTTCAATGTTGCTTCATTTTCTTCTGATTTTTAGCTCCCTCCTGTGATCAAAGAATAGATCTGTTTTGATAAAGGCTGTTTTTGTAGGTCAGCTGGTATCTCCTAGCCAATCAGAATCCACTAAAATAGGAAGATTTCAGCCTCCCACAACAAATAGTCCAAATTTGCAAATTATAACTCCCAACATGAAATAAAGCTGATAAATTCATAATAACTTTTTAAATCCTTACATTTCTCCAACAAGATCAGAAAAGGAAAATATTTCACATTTCCTTATTTTGGCTCACCACTGGCAACTCTCCTTATTTTTTAGCCGTAACAATATCTCAGAAATGGTGCAAATCTTTAACAAGGAACAGCAGACTGTAGATGAAAAGAGCCTCTTTTAGCTTAGCAAAGATAATAACCAATCAAGTATGTAAGAAATGAAAGTCACAACTTATAGTCCCTTTGAAAAAAAATCCAAAACAGCTTTTTCAACTGTGAAGTGACTGCAGCCCTGCCTCCCAACTGGACAACTCACCTGACTATTTTGGAGTACTGCTCGAGTCTCCTCGCAACTGCTGTTGTCTGGAGGGTCTTCAGAGGTGATTCTGAGACTCTCCTTAATCCAGGAGAGTCTTATAAACTCAGAAACTGCAGTTCCCTATTTACAGATTGGAAAAGCTTCAGACTGGGGGAAAACTGCTCGGGACCGGTCAGTTGGCCATCTCCATTGGAAGTTCCATTTCAAATAATTTATTTTTGCAGTTTCTAAGATGGGAAACTTTTATGTGTGTTTTCATTTACTCTCTAATTCATCTCTAAGTCATTTACTCACTTTTTCCTTTAAGTACAATCTCCATGTACAATTCCGTCTTCCCCTACAAGCCAAAATGGAACTTGAGATTTCTAATCTCTTCATGGTGGTCTGATAATGATGAAAGGCAGATGACAGGACAAGATTAAGGTAAGACAATAGGAACTGGCATAATTTATTTAAAGCAAACATCTTTTTAACAATTTCTGACT
>JANHZU010005276.1:81970-97545 GCA_032468055.1 Acrochordus granulatus | reverse complement strand
TAACCCGGGCGACGACCGAGCCGGTATGGATTTCTGTAATTTACTTCTCATATTTTTATAGGTGGGAGACACTCTTTCTCTGGCTCCTCTGTCCATTATGGTTGAATACTGAGAGCAGAGCTCTCATCTTTTTCAGAGTACACAAGCCCCCCATCCACAGCAAGATGATGCCTCACTGGGGGGCATAATATTTGAATACTCAGATATCATTATTATAGTAATTGTTCTGTTTAGTTTGATGAAGTGTAAGAACTTTTATCTGGTCTTTGACATCTTTATTTTTCTCTAATAACAAGTAAAATATAATTGTGGCATAAAAATCTTTATATATGATCAACACCCTGATTCCTGTCACCTTTAACTGGGCAAAATGGTGCACTATAGGACGAAACTTTCTGCACCAAGGTACTTCAAATGGGTTAACTTACAGAATGCATCCGAAATTTGGGACCCAGGATTGAAATTTGGCAAATTTTATAAAACACAAAATCCCACTAGTTAGACCAGATCAGGAAATCAACTGCACAGAAAGGCTAAAACTAATTTTACTGAAATTGGCTAAAGTAAGATAATCTTCCAAATCTGATTATGTTTTACTTTCTTCCCTTTCTTATATTCCAGTGAATTAGGGAGGCATCTGTCTGAGCCACCTCCAGAAGTTATCTTTTTGCTCTAGACTTAAAAAAAATGTTCCAATCCCTTCCCAGTGATTGGTTCAGATCCCTCCATCTAGGTAATCTTCTTTAGACTCTACTGGAAGTGTCTACATTGAATAAAATAATGTAGTAACTAATAACTGAGCAATAAGCTGTGTGTAATTAACATGCAATTTTTTATTTTTGTTGTGCCATAGATTTATTAGGATGCAAGGCAACTCAGAATATCTTTGGCAAAATTTCATGTCCATGTCTTTATAAGTGTTTTTTAAAGGAAGCTTGCAGAATTAATGTAGCAGGCAAGGTATTATAAAGAAACAATGGAAATTGCTGGACTCCCTTACTGAAAAAAAATAACTAATTAAACTTGTTGCATTAATGTAATGATGATAAAAACTAGTTTGACATGCCTGGTAGCATTATTTCATGTTGGCAAAAGAATAATAATATGAGTGCAAAAGCCCTCTAGCAGATTAAATTTTGACAATTGTTGGGCTTTAGAAGGACTAAGAACAAAACACACTTCTGGCAATGACTGTCTCTTAAAAGGATGTACATATTTGAAAAATAACAAGTTGATGTAACAAAAGACGACATTCTTCTTTACTACGTAGATAAAAAAGAATATATATTTTATTTTTAAAAGAAGATTAAAAACTAATGCAAGCTAATAAAATGCAAGAAAGGAAAAACGAAAAGAAAATAGAAATAAAAAAAGGATATAAAGAAATAGCTTCTGATCTTCTTCGCAACAGTTTGTAAGAACATTTATAAATTTAACTCTAAAATGACAATGTGTTCATAATCTATCCTGTTTTATCATCAGAACCATAAATCATAAATTCATTTCTTTTCTGTTCGTCACAAAAAGTCCATAAGGAGTTTCCAGTCAGCAGTAAACATAGATATTGTCTTTAATCAAAGTAATCATTTTGGCCATCTCAGTGAGCTCCATCATCTTCACCAACCATTCCCCCATTGCCATTTTTTTCCATCATTGTGCATAAAATAAATTACAGATTTCAGATACTTTATTGGCCAAGCATGATAAGGCACACAAGGAATTTAACTTCGGTGCAGAAGTTCTCAATGTACTTGCAAGACAAGAGTAATGAAATAATAACATAAACAAATGAAATTTATGTATTCAAACAGAAAAATGTAATCTGTAATTTTCTAGTATCATTACGCGCCCACCAAGCATGATAAAATGTCTTTTCTTGTTCAAGTTTCCAACATGTATTTGAAGTGCCTTTCTACATTCTAGACAATTTCTTCTTGATATATACCAAAGTACATAATGTTATAAAAAATTATTTTGAAGATTATAAGATAGGTGTACATTTCAATCCTTTCAACCACATATTTTCCATTACTCTTTTGAAACCAAAATCTGTAACCCAATTTTGTAACCAAAATTTAACTTTATTAACATTCGTTCACATGTTCTTCTTCTCTTTCAAATTTCAATACAGGTTTATTCATTTTAGCAATTATATGTGCACTGTTTGTACATAATAACTGTATTTAACAAAATTCTGGTATTTCACGGTAAGTAAGCCATTTGTTTATGCCAATTATTTCTTGCCTACAAAATGCTTCTTGTGCTGAGAACCACAAAGGTGTTTTCAAGCATAACCTGAATTTGTATCTGTTCCATCTTCTCACTATGGCACGTCTAAGATAGTGACTTTCAAAAACTTGACTTTGTCATACCACAACTATCCATGCCACCCAAATCTCAAGTCATAAAATTCTAACTCTGAGGGCTTTCTCTTTCTCAGCAGTACCCACCCAAACCAGAAAGTAAGAATTTTGAAATAGAATTTCAAAGCCAGTAACTCAGTCCTCCTCTTCCCTTTGCATCCTGTAACATCTTATATAGTTTATTTCTCTGCCCATTTCTCTTGCTTATTTGCAGGCTCCTCCCACTTAATGGAGAGTTCCCTAGACAACATCTCTTGCCTCCTCCCCAAAGTCATTCCCGCATACCATTACAGAAAGTTAGATAAAGGTCTTGTTTATCTTCCTTGCTATGGTTACAAGAAGGTTACAGCAAAGTTTCCATCCATCCATCCATCTTGTATGGCTGCTCAACTCAAACATATTCTGCATGGCATATATACAAATTATCAGCAACAGCTACAAAATGACAACCAAAGAGATTAATTAATATATTACTACTCTTCCTTGAGATTGGCTTACTCAGTACTCTGTCCCAATGCCTGCAGGAACAGCCAGGTCCTCAGAGACTTATGAAAGGCCATAAGACCAAAGACATCCAAATCTTTAGTGGGTTGCTGTTCTACAAGCAGGTGCCATGACAAAGAAGGCAAATAGTTTTGCTTAAGAGAGGTGACCTGAAATGTGCCAACTCTGATGGATCTGTTGCGAAGACAAGTGCCCTGCAAATGGGAAACAGGTGCCCTGCAAATAATCTGGCTCTGTGACATCAAGGGTTTTATAGATATACCAGCACCTTATACCAGCACCTTGAATTATACCTAGAATACTTCTAAAAGCCAAGACAGCTTTTAAATAGTGTAATACCTTGATACAGTTGAAATGGAATCAAACTGATTTTGTAGGAAAATGGTGCTTTCAACTGGAAAATGCAATTCAATTTTGAATGTTTTTATTTTCATGAAGAAAGGGCTGAAGGAGGTCAGCAAAATCCAAAATTCCAATTAGCCCACTGGAAGTAGATCCCTTCCATCCACTCACATGACTATTTCCCTCCATGGCCATTTCTGCTTTGTCTGATGGAAAATGAAGAGAACAGATCTTCCCAGCTACCAATGTCTTTTTTTTGTGGTTCAGGTAGGAAAGGATTTTATGAAGTTGTTATTGCTCATTGTAACTTCTGCTACAGCCTTGCACCAGGGAATCTCTCTTTCCCTAGGTTTTTCTTCTTTGCAATGTGGAGGCTTGCTGGAGGAAAAACTGTAGCTCCTCTGAGAAGGAATACTACAGTTTGGTGTTTTTGAAGCAGCACGTTTTGTTCCCATCTTGGGAAAAGCTGGAACTGGGAGGAAAACTTTTAAGATGAAAACCAAACTACAGTTGCATTTTTCTCTTTACTGTAGTTTGCCAGACTCTCTTTCATGAATGATAACTGTACAGTACAAAATAGGACACTTACCAGCACATCTTCTGGCTATTTGGAAACCAAGGTCACTGTCAATCTCTTGCATTTACCTTCAGAGATTTTCTTTTTCACTCATCCTTCTTATGCTGGTCTTCGACCGTAATAAATGTTTGATTGATTAAAAGAAAATTTTTATTTTCCATCAGCACTGAAAGAAAATGTCAGCCCCAGGTGGGGCTATTGTGTTAAGTTTAGGCTGTGACAGAGAATAAAAACACGAACTTCAGGGAATCCACTCCCATCTGCAAATTTAACATCACATTACAGCAGCAAGAGTAGGCAGGAGTCTTCTAATTTTTTTTAAAGATATTCTGTCCCTTTTCCCCAGGGAAGATTTGGGATGTGGTTGGGAACCAGTCTTCATCTTTATGAAGGATTATGAAGGATTATGGTAAGTAGTCCTTCTCTGTTGAGCAAATCTACAGGGCTTGAGCTTCTAGGTCATAAGTCTGGATCTGTTTACTCTAACTTCATTCATTGTTATGTTATTATTTTATATTCCTGTTGTCTTGCATGTATACTGAGAGCTGCTGTACCAGAGTCAAATTCCTTGCATGTTTAACCATGCTTGGCCAATAAAGAATCTGAATCTCTTTTAGCCTGCTCCCATGAACGCAATATGTGGCTACTTTGTTCGTTCCACCCACCTCCACTGTTCAGCACATCATGGTCTAAAGCAGGGGTATCCAAATTTGGCAACTTTAAGATGTATGGGCTTCAACTCCCAAAATTCCTCAGCCAGTTACACCTGGGCTAAATATCCAGGTTGTAAGTGACCTCTCCTGAACTTTCAAAATTTCTTTAGCTACATGGAACAAAGGATGGGTGGAATTTTGTTTCACCACCAGATTATCGTGATGGTATGCAGTTAATTTAATTGGGCGTCCATGTCACTTGTGACCAAATGCCAAGCTAATCAATCCTCAGCCCATTCAACAAATAATGAGAAGGGGAGAAAATGATTTTATAGTAAGTGAGAGGTACCACCAAAAGATAACTGGTTAATCTCATTTTTTTTTCTTTTACTGTAAGAGGCACAAGAAACAAAAGGTTTGAAGTGCAATACACAGGACCTACCATTCAGTCTAGCTTGGGGAAAAGAGCCAAGTTTTCAGGACTCTTTTAAGCACAGTCAGAATGAGGTCCAGATGGATCTCATGGGGAGTGTTGTTCTGGAAGGTAGTTGTTATAGAGGACCTACTTCGAAGGTTAAATGGTATTGCTTAATGGACAGGACCTGGAGCTTCTCATCTTTGCCTGATTGTACAGGATAGACAGAAAAAGACAAGAGTTCCTTAAATAACCAGGTGCATGCCTTGTAGGGCTTATGTGTGAAAATCAGCACTTTGAACTATAACTAGAAGCCAACTGGTAATTAGTCTACCTTATGAAGCAAAGATGTGCGTGATGTGGTATGCCCATAATTTTCAGTGCCACTGTATTCTGGATCAGCTGCAGCTTCCAAGTGTTTTTCAAGGGCAGCACCACGTAGAGCACTTTGCAATAATGAGATGACTAAAGCGTGAGTGACAGTCTGAAGGGTCCTAAGCTCTCGATAAGGGTGCAAATTATGCAACAGTCTTCTTAGCTACCAGTGCTACCCACTCTTTGAGCAGGAATTGAGAGTTGAAACAGATCTCCAAATTGTGCATCAGTCCTGAAAGCAATCTGCAATCCTATTTAGAACTAAATGTCAAACATCTCTGATCCTGGGAGGATGAAATCTACTTGGATTTTTTGGAGTTGAGCTTGAGTCTCATCCAGCGCCCTATGGCCTCTAAACATGAGGACAAAATGTTTACTATATTGCCTGGTCAGTCTGGGTTGAGACTGGATGTCATCTACATATTGTTGACACCTAGTCCCAAACCTAGCAGTAACTCTGGATTACTGCTCTCTTTGTGAACACTAGTGTTCAGGTTTTAATCCATAACCTTTGCACCCCACATTTTAAATTAATAGCCATTTCACTGTTTACACAAGTCCTTCTGTGTAAGCATTTCTATCTTACCAACTTCAACTCTTCCAGCAAAGCCTGTTTGCTTGAAGCCATAGCTTGTATTCTTTCTTCCTCTCCATTTCCCAATTTATGTAATTAACTGATGCATTATTTTCAGGAAGTTTATCCAAAGGAGAATTTCTCTTTCCACCTTTCACAAAATTAAAAAGCTCTAAAATTAAGTCTCTTTCAATATTAAAACTTGTAAAAAAAGTATGCTTATTTGAATGGAGAATTCATGTATTTTGGAGAATGTAAAATTGTGGTCGGGCTGCAAATATGGATCCATCTTGCTACTTTCTTGGGGATGGGAGTGGGTGTTGGAATGAGTTATCATGTTATATATAAGTTATAATGTTATATAAGAAATTAACATTTCAGGGGAAAATGTGGTGCTATCTCTGCTTGGGGGAAAAGTGCAATTTTAATCAGAGCAGTTGCCCCACTGCCTTTGGTATTCCAGGTGGAAAAAAAAAGAATGTTTTAATTTAGATGCTTATGGCATAACACAATGGAAAATGTGTGCTGCACATCATATTTGCAGAATTGTGTCAAATTCATGTTTTCTGTGCTGCTGCTTTTGATCTCAACATCAAATACCTGGCAACTGCAGACTTTTCGTTTTGATAGAATTCTTCACTTCCCAAAGGAGTAAAAAAAATGTCTTGACTGACTTTTCAGAATGCTCCTTTGAGATCTGCTGCAATGACCTGAAACTCCTATCTGATTCTGTGTCCATCAGTGTTCCATTCATTGCCTCCCTCGTCCAACATTAATTTTTTTATATCTTCTGGTTTCCATGTGGACCATCCAAACAATTGCATTTTTTAAAGAATTCGTAATATATTTAACTCTTTTTATACACGTCTTGCTGTTTCATCCGCAGTTTCTTCATCTCAGGCAGTGTCAATGGCAGCTACTTGAACACTGTCTGTTCTCTATCAATACAATATGCATTCAACCATTATCTGGATTCAACAGAATTACACATTGTTCCACACACCTAGAAGAATTCTCAAGAAAGTCTCCATTTGTTTTTTTAATGCATCTTTCCTTAATACACATGTAAAAAAAAGATAAATATTTTCCCTGCCAGTCATGTCCAACTCTAAGAGGCAGTGCTCATCTCTGTTTCCTAACCAAAGAGTCAGTGTTCATCTGTAGATGCTTCCATGGTCATGTTGCTGGCATAACTATATGCCAAGGCATATGGATGCTGTTGCCTTCCCACCTAAGGTGGTATCTATTTATATACTTCTACTCTTACATACTTGTGAACTGCTAGGTTGGCAGGAGCTGGGGCAAGTAACGGTGCCTGGGTCTCAAACTCAGGCTGCTAACCTTCTGGCCGACAAGCCCAGAGCCTTAACCACTAGGCAATGGCACACCCTAAATATGCATTTGCACATATCTTTATCAAAGATACATGTCTTTACCGTTCTTTTCTCTTCAGTTTAAACATTATTAGGTGCCCATTTTGAAATATGAAATATTCCCACACAGAATTTTCTGCACTTTGTGAATAAAGTGCCTGTCATGATGGATTTCATTTTGACAATTGCGCCAGTCTGCTTGAAAACAAATCTGTGACAGTTCTTTTTTCCATCTACTGATTCTTGAGCTCAGTTCTTAATGCAGACAGCAAATACATTGACAATGGTTATCAAGAGAACTATATTGCTAGGAAAGGCGAGGGTGAAACATTGCATTTGGAAATAACAACACTGTGAAGTGAGGAGGTACAGTGGGTGAAATAAATCTTCCATTGCTGCTTGTGTTTGCACTGTTGTTTGAGATACTAAAAAGCGGGTTGCTTTTCTGATGAGAAAGAGTCAACTGGACAATATATCAATGATATGTGTCCTCACTTTTCTCATGTTGTTTATTTTAATTGTACATATGCAGTACTCAGTATGATTAGGGTGACTCTGTGTAGAAAAGGAGTGCCTATTCTTAATTTCCCACTTCATGGATTCTTTTTTATTGCCCTCTCCACATGATTATAGGTGTTGGTGCTTTTAACTGACCCAGAAAGCAGAGCAGTTTCTTGCAGGTATATCAGTCCCCTTTTAATATATAAAGAGAGAAAGAGAAGTTAAAGTGGAGCAAGGCAGAACTGGGGAGGAAAGATGGCATTGGGAACTGATGAGGGTTCTCCAGCTCAGCACTTGACAAAAAAAAATGTTTTTGTCTTCTGCAAAAGGCTTTTGCTTTATTCTCAGGACTTTTGCCAATTGCCTTCCCATTTCTTTTGTGCGTAGTTTTTCATTTATTTAGATTTTACACCATTTATATAGCACAATTAGAGCATATTAATACAAATATTACTCTGCAATATTTCTACCACTGTTAATAGTAATTAAAACCACACTATATTTCCATCATTAAGGACTAAAAGTAACAAATCCACCCACAGGACTGGTTTAAAATTCCTATGAAAGAAATTTATATGCACTCTCTTTGGCTATCTTGTATGTAAATGAGCACAGGAACATATGTGTACACCAATGAAATTTAACTCACATTCTCTTTTGAATAAAAATTGTGATAGTGGTATGCAGGTTAATGTGGATTGAATTGTATAGACAGCAGTATTTGTTTGTTTCCAACAAAATAGGAAACAAACAGAAAAGTTGAACCAGTCTATAATTTGATTTTGAGAATACTATATTTTCAAACAATATTTGGGAAAATGGTCTGCCTTTCACTTTTTTTGTTCAATGAGCCACAAAGACAACCTTTCCCTAGGGGTAGTACTCAACTTACTACTATTTGATGTTACAATGGCACTGAAAAAAATAAATTGCAACCAGTCATTATGCATAACAACCATTACAGCACCCCAATGGTCATAAGATCAAAACTCAGGCACTTGGCATTGGGCAGGATCATGTGATTGCCATTTGTGACCTTCCCCCTAGCTGGTTTCCAACAAGCAAAGTTGATGAGGGAAGCCAGATTTGCTTAATGACCATGTGATTGCTTAACAACTGCAGCAATTCACTTAACAATCATGACAAAAAGATTGTAAAATCAGGTGTGACTCATTTAACAACTGCCTTGCTTAGAAATAGAAATTCTAGGTCGTAAGTTAAGGAGTACCTGTATTTTGACTTAATTTTCTTCCCTAACCCTTGTACTCTGCCACTTGCCTGACAATTCCATCTCAGTATGAATTTAATTTTTCAGAGGGCGAGACGATAACATATTGAGATTGCCATACTGAAGGGCAAAACCATTTATCCAGGACATGGATAGTAAATTGAAAAAAAAATATTCTGAGTTTATTCTTTTTTCCAATAAAACAAATAATAGAATAAATAATACACAAGAAAACAGTGAAGAGAAATCCCCACTCAGGGAAGAGTCTGTATTAATACAATGCATATTATTGTTATTATTGGCTGATTAGCATACCTCTTACTCTTCTGAAATCTCCAAAATGTTTTTAAATTTGCAAACAGATATGCAGGAAGAAAGAGTGGGGGGAGAAAGATTAAATAAAAGTTAGTGTTTTTTAAGAATGACTGCTGAGATTAGATGTCAAAAAACCTCAGGTTCTGTGCTCAGTTCCCCTCCCTTCAGGTGGCAGCGACACAAGTCCTGTAGATTTTTGAAAACGGAAAAGAGAAGTATATAGTCATATTAACAATGAATGCCTTCCGTACTGTCCAATATCTGGAGGAGTATTTCTTGGTAATTCTTTGTCAAAGGCAACTCATGCCTTGAAATGAAATCTGAGGGGCAGGTGGCTCACAGTGCAGTCAATATTTTGAGTCTTTCAAACCCTGATTCAAAACCAACTGTTGGACCAATGAAGCACACACACACACACACAATACTCTGTTGGTTTTTTAAGTGTGGAAGGGAAAAAATGGGTGTAAGATGATGGAGTTTATATAGCTGAGTATTAAAGACTGGTCTGATTTCACAGGGAATATTGTAAATTATTCTGTGCCCCAAGTTCCTTAAAACTAGCACTGTTCAACAAAACTGCCTTAGTTTTTAAAACTAGTTTCTATTCACTTTGATGAAAGAATTTGCTTCTGGGAAAGAATTTCAGAGCAATGCTCCTGAATACGGTTTTATTCTACCTAGCACTCAACTGACCAGGGGGTGATCTTTGGGTGTGTGCACGTTTGTGTATGAGAGAGGGTATCTTTTTTTCATGGTACAACCACATCTCTGGTTTGCTAACTTTCATTGAATCCCAGGAGAAGACATTAGAAAGAAATTTCCTGCGGGTGGACGATTCAGTCACAGAAAAATTTCCTGTTCTTCAGAAATCGCTGAGATTTTATCTTTCCCTGGATAAATCATCCCCTGATTTCATTGTCCACCAAAACAGTGCTAAGTTTACTTAAAACATCAATGCTGGCCAATGATGTTTTGTTCCCTGCTTTGTATTTTTGTGCAACCCTGTAGAAAAACCAGCAGATTAAAACCCAACACATGCCAATCATTAGTCAGATTTGGTCAGAAGCTGTGGTGGTCTTGACTTCACAGCCAAGAGAATTTCTAAAATTAATTCCAGAATTTCATGTTTGGGTAAAAAAAAAGAGCTATGGATGAACCTACCTAGATGAATAAAATTAATTACGAGTAATATGAAAATAGGTAAAGCATTGGTAACATGCTGTTAAACACATAAGTTTTAGATCTTATTCTCAAAAAGTACACAATAAAATACAAGGTAGTTTATATCACCTCCCATCAGAGTCATGGCCATACTCAACCCTGTATTCTTCATCCATGTGGCTCAAATCTTTTCACCTATTCAAACACTTTTCTCCCAATCCCCATAAATTTATCTGAACATCCAGGTCCTACCTTTGCCTAGTGGCATAGATAGAAATTGCATACAATTATTTTGTCTTTGTAGGGTTTAAACTTATACCTTTGGCTTTAATGGAGGATTGGAATAGGGAAAGACGATTTAATCCTTCACCTCCTTTGTGCTTTTTAATATTTGTTGACAGATAAATTCAGCAAGTGCAGGATAAGGGGAATTTCATAATGGCAAAATCACTTTTTCTTATGCCTTGCTGGGCTTGAATTGACAGACAGTAGGTTGGTGATATTTTTCCTTTTCTTTTTAACATTTCCTTTCTTGCAGTCACAATGAGGTAGGTGAATATATATATTTATACTTGCTATGCTGCAAGTATGCTTTTTGGCATACTCTGCAATAATAAGGTTTTAGATAGACTTGATCTTAAGTTTTCCCCAGTGAATTCTTAACTGACTCCCAGAGTGCCTCTGTTTTGTCCTCTTCACCATTAGATATACTAGCAGTTCCATTTTATGGCCTAAAAAGCCATTAATAAAATATTTTCAATAGCCTGGTTAGCAAAGGCATAATAAAATTCAAGGTCTTAGGAGCATAAAAGAGGTTTTTTTTTGCTTTTCAAAGACTCAGAGAGAGGTATTCATACCAAAAGCATTATAGAAGCAGATATGGTCTAAAGTTGAGAGAGGAACGTTCAGAGATACCTGGAATCTGGGTTCATGGGCAAAGTGTGGGGGGTGGGAGGTTGACAACGAATTTAGAATTTGGTTCTATGGAGTATCCTGAAATTGTACAAAAGCTGCCTGGGGATTTGAGTTGAGAAGCATCTTCACTGCTAGCCAAATTGCTAACAATCTATGAGACTTTGAGAATGTGAACCTACAAAAACATTTGTTTAAAGAAGGCATTCCTTTTTGAATCTGCATTTTAAGACGCCTTCTCTCTTTAGGATTCAGAAGAATGTTCACCCTATTTAACAGGTGAACAATTGGTGTAATTGGTTGGTACTATGTTCCACTGGATAAATGGTTTTGCTCTTCAGAGTACATATTTGGGGCCATTCAGATACCTCTTGGATTCACTTGCTTGTGGTTGTTTCTCCTTTAGAGGAGAAATTTTCAAGGAATGTCATGATGTCAACAGAGGAAACTCAGTGTCTGTAAAGGTACCTCTTACTTCTAAGGTATCCTAAGGGACAGCTGTGTTTTTAGTATACAGAGAGATAAGTCATATTTATGACTGCAGCATACTCTCCCATTCTGGTGGCCATGCCATTTTGCATGTACAATATATGAAAAGGTCAAGTGTGAAGATATTACTCTTTCTATTTATCTGTTTTAGAAACAGCATATATTTTTTTGAAAAATAGTCACAATGCAAACTGTTCTTTTCATGGAACTATCATTAGCCATGACTTAGCAGAAACCCAAAATATAGACCATAATACTCTATCATTAATTAATCATAGATATAAAGCCTGTGTGTATATATGTATATGCTTTATAATTCAGAATCTGAGTCCATACATCATGGTAAATCATAGATTGTTTATCCATAGTTCATTGATTTTGCCACAATAACTGAGTTTGCCTATATTGTTGTGTTCACCAATTAATTTTATGCCTACTTATCTGTTCTCTTGTGTTATGCCATGAAAGGCTGAGGGAACCCAAATTCCCAGTCCCTTTCCTTGCTTTGAAGTAACTGGAAAGTTTCTTCTTTTCAGAAAAGAAACACATTACATAATTGGCAGATAAAAAGGCATGAAATTATGTGAGTTAATGACAAAGAAATGAATGAGGCTGCCTTTTCTTCATATCAGTGTTCCGTCATGCTTAAAATAATTTACGTTTCAAGCAGTTTTGAAATTAGTCCCCCGCTTAATGATCCTAGACTGGATATCTTTCTCACTGTGGGTTAAATAAATAATTGGGTCATAAAAAATAATCAAGGTCACAACAAAGTGGCAACACAAAAGAACTTCAGGTATACTTTTCACACGCTCTCTCCTTTTCTCTCTCTCTTTTCCTTGTTGAATATTAATGGAGGGGGACTCTACACCAGAAAATTTAATAGAAAGGTCAGCTTCTTCTGATAGTAAAGAAAACAATCGAGAGGTTGGTCTACTTTTCTTGCATGATAAATGACTTAATTTACTCAAAATTGGAGCACAAATAGTTCATAATGCAGCTGAGAACCTTGGACCCTTTGTGAATATTGTCAATGGAAAGCATTATCTCCTTTCAAAGGTAGTTTACAAAAATCTGGTGATTTAAAGTTTTCATATCGTAAACTGAAAAAAGCAAATGCCACTTATGGCTTAATGTGGTACATTCATCCAGTCAGAGATACCCAGTCTCTGAGTTCAAATACACATGAAGATGTTTCCCTGGAGAATTGTTGGCTCTGGCTCCTAGATGTGATCCCTAGCTCATTATAAACAGTTGCATTTTTTTTTTCATGAGAATCATCCCTTAGACGTTTTCATTATTCCACTTGTACATAAAACAGACTTTTTTAAACTATAGAATCAAAATAAATTCAATCCAAATAAGGAACCAGTCGTCAAGAAAGATTAACACTTGGAACAGTAGCAATGAAAGTCTTGGAATCCATATTCAGATGCTGTGATGTGTTTGTACTGATAAAATAAAATTATGTAGGCAATGATTTTCCCTGTGATACTCTATGGAAGTGGAAGAAGGCTTCTGAAGAAAAAGGTCAATAAAAATGTTGATGCTTTTGAAGTATGGTGTTAGAGAAGACTCATAAGGATACAGTGAATACCAAGAAAACAGACAAATGGCTCATAGAACAAATCAATCTAGAATTATCACTCAAGGCACTCAGATTCAAATTTATCATAATTAGAACATATTGTGCAAAGACCTAAGTCTCTTGAGAAATATACAAATTCTGGAAAGAGGAAGGAAGGAAGGAAGATAAGAGAACGTTCACAATGATGAAGGCACAGATAATCTCAGAGGTGGCCAAAGTACATAGTTGCTAAAAGAGGATGCTAACTTGATGGTACATAACCAATAAATCATAGCATTTGGAGGAAAGTGGAATGGATCAACTTGCTATTATGGAAACTGAAATAATTGCTAGTACTATCTCATTATGTTGAATGTGCATAGATTCCCTGTAGAATCATAGACTGTGAGGTTTGGAAAGGATCTCAGAGATCAACTTGTCTAATTTGCTGCCCAAAGCAGGAATCTGAATCTTTATTATTCAGCCAAACAAATTTGAAGTGTTAAATGCAGGTGTTGAAAAGGGTAACGAGATGTCTGGAGCGCCAGTGGTGGAAGATAAAGGATGAATCTGACTGGACACAAGCTAGAGCTGCTATTAAGGCCTACCTTGTCCTGATGAGGGTGGCAAAATGCAATTAATTGTCTGCCCTTATTGCATCCACAGAGTGTTGCCCATCAACACTGTTCAGTCACCTGATACCTCCTTGGACAGGAGGATTCAAAGGATCATCTGCAGGGCTGTGCAGAGGAATTTGCAGAACATCTGGCAGACAAAATCACTTGGATTCAGTCCCAGTTGGAAGCCATGTGCGATTCAGGTCCACTTGAGATGCCTAGGGAAGAGCCTTGCCTGGTTATCTGCAAACCATTTGATCCTATTGCCCCTGATGAAGTGGACAGGATCCTCAATGCTGTCAGTGTGACCACTTGTCAATTAGGCCCTTTTCCCTCCTGGTTGATGAAAGCCACCAGGATGATGACTAGAAGGGATGACTAGAAGGTGGGTCCATGCAGTGATACATTCTTTGCTGCAAGAAGAGACATTTCCAAGACCTTTTAAGGAGGCCCTGGTCCATCCCCTGCTGAAAAAAAATTACTGAATTCCACCTGCCTGGACAATTATTGTCCAGTTTCCCATCTACCCTTTTTAGGGAAGGTGGTTGAGAAGATGTTTGCATGGCAACTTTAGAGGATCCTGGAGGAAGCAGATTATCTGGACCCATTTCAATCTGGGTTCAGATCTGGTTATGGGACAGAGACTGTCCCAACACTGGCCATGCTTGTTGATGATCGGTGGGATAGGGGTAGTGCATCCATCCTGGATCTCTTTGAACTCTTATAGCTTTCATAGTATCCTTATCTTTTTGGGCAGCACAATTCTGCACTGATTGGCTTCTTTCTCCAAGGCCGATCCCAATCATGTTAATAGGGGGAGATTCAGTCCACATCCACTACTCTGTGGCATGCTGCAGGGCTTGGTACTTTCTCCATTCTTTTTTAACATCTACATGAAACCATTGAGTGAGATCATCCATCACCGTGGGATGAGGTAGCAACAATATGATGATAATACTCCAATTTATACCTCCATCCCTGTGATCCCAAGTGATGCTGCCTCAGCTCTGACTCAGTGTCTGGAAGCTGTAAGGGTCTGGATGGGGGACAACAGGGTTTGGTTGAACCCTGGCAAGACCAAGTGGCTTTGGGTGCCTGGGACTTTAGGATCTAGGACCTTAATATCCTTAACTCTCAATGGGGTGGAACTGCCCCAGACAGATCCTGTAAGCAGTCTGCGGGTTCTCCTGGATTCATGACTCCTGCTTAAAGAGCAGATGGCAGCCGTGGCTAGGAGGGCCTTTGTGCAACTTTGCATTGTGCACCAGTTGTGTCTTTTCCTGGACTGGGAGTTCCTATGCTCAGCCACTCAGAATGCTGCTCCATAGTCAGTTCTTGGGGCCCCTAGAATGGCCCACATAACACCACTGTTGGCTGCTAGTTTGCTTCTGGGTGTAATTCAGGGTGTTGGTCTTGACCTTTAAAGCCCTTCATGGCATGAGGCCAGTCTACCCGAGGAACTGTGTCTACCTAATGGGGAAGATCTGCCCCACCGGGGCCAGCAGAAGAGGCTTACTGCAGGCCCTGTCAGTCAAGGAATTTAGGCTGGTAGGGTCAAGGAGAAGAGCCTTTTCTGCTATGGTTCCTGCCCTGTGGAACATCATGCCCC
>JANHZU010005276.1:58475-70436 GCA_032468055.1 Acrochordus granulatus | reverse complement strand
ATGTGCTGAGGTTCATGGACTTATCTTTCCACCAGATTAGGTGATACCTAGTTATCTACTTGCATTTTTACAAGCTTTCAAACTGCTAGGTTGGCAGGAGCTGGGCAGACAATAGGAGCTCAACCTGTTACATGGCAGTTCTTGGGTCTCAAACTCAAGCTGCTGACCTTCCATCCAACAAGCCCAGCATCTTAACCACTCATGCCACCAAGCACCCATATAAAGGTAAATGTTTCCCCTGCCAGTTGTGGCCAACTCTCATCACCACCATCCTCTAGGGAAGAGGGCCTTCTAAAGAAGGATTAATAATTTATGTCATTATCCCAAAAACAATAGATTGTATTCTAAGATCCTGTTTATACACTGTATGAAGCCGTAGTCCTGGTTGGTTAGATTTATGCAAATATTAGTCCTTTGTATGGGTGAAACATGTCTAAATAAGCCTTCATTTTAAACTGTTTGAATTTTCAAAGCAGTTATTTTTGGTGACTGCTCAACATTTTGAGCTTCTTATGGAATTTCGTAGACATTGGGCCACTGAGTCTGACCCTTCACTCAATGTAGGTATCTAAATTAAACCATCTATATGGCTGCCTCACTTCTTTTTGAATACATTTACCACTTCCTCTGTTCAACTGCTTTCACTATTAGGATGTTTCTCATAAATTTCAAAAAGAATGTGCCTTCCTATAATTCCTTGCTATTCATTCATTTATTCACTCACTCACTCACTGTAACTGCTATTCATTCATTCAATCAATCACTCAATCATTGTAACTCTTTGCAAACTATTCAATCAATCAATCAGTCAGTCAATCAGTTTATATTGCTACCCATCTCAAATTCCTGGGTGGCTAACAACAGTTACAAATATCAGAAGACATATCACGAGTATACACATAATCAGCAGCCAAGATAAAACCAACCATCCAACAAAAACAGAACCAACAACAATACATCAACATAGCCACTGAAGAGTTTAACCAAATTTGGTAATACAACCAAGTCTTTAAGGCCTTATGAAAATGCAGCAGAGTCACTGGGGATCTTCCAAAGGACAGCTGCTTCAACAGCTGTTGAAAAGGCTTTCTTCCTGGATCCTGCAAGTTTGACAATCTGTAATAGATGGGATCCACAGCTTGGCTGTCTTGACAGATCTAATGAGATGAGTAGACATAATTGGGAAAAAATGATATCCCAAATAACCCAGGCCCATGCCTTAAAGGGCTTAATAGTCATTACCAGTGCCTTGAATTAAATCCAGAAGCAAATGTTGCAGTTTGTAGCCTAACATGTGCCCAGTGAGGAGTGCATATAATTGCCCACACTGCTGCATTCTGTACCAGTATAACTTGTGGATTTCTTTAAGAGCAGACTAGTGCACAGAAGTGGTCCATTGCCATGGTGTTTAACATAAAGTTATGTTGCCCACTGTATAACAGTTATTTGTTCTGAAAAATGAACTTGCACCAGCATATAATACGAGTGATCAAATTTAAAACTGGGTGATATTGCTATATAATTTACAGTCACTTTCAAAATCAATGTAGTCACTTTTAATTTCATCTGGCTATCCTGAATTTTGCATTTTTTGACAGATTTCTCAAAATTATCTCCTGGTTCCTTGGTTCACATTGATTGTTTTGTATCTGATCAAGTGAACAGTAATAAACTACTGGATTAAATGCTGCAAAGGTCAGCACATCTTCATGTATTGTCTTATCAAAGATATCTTACTTTTGAATCAAAACATTTAAAAGCTTCCATTTCTTAGTTTGAAAATGGATTTTAGGGTTTTTTTAAAGGAGAAATATGGATTTGACTAAAATGGTAGTGTGCAATAGATTATAGTGGCATCTTAAGAATTTTAGTGACAGGATGAGAGAAGGATAATGGAAGGCTTAGTTAATGATAATGATTTTTGCTCTATCTTTGAAAGAAAAAGAACCTTTTTCAAAAAGGTCCATTGGCTTTTTTATATGGAGAAGAAAATATAGTTTGTCCTCCTAATTCCACTGTAGAAAATATTGCCTACCTGACCTGTCACTTGCAAATATTCTGTTAAAAATGGATATCTGACAAATAAGTTTGTCCTTGCAAAATTGGATGCAGATCGGCTTCCTTCTGCTGCCCACATTCAATCTCTGAGTTGATTGGACAGGCAAGGTGTAGTCTGAAGTCTTGGCTTTCTTATCCTTCTGACCTGAAGGTCTAAAACCTCAAAGGGGAATTAGTAATGAAGGCAGCCCAGACTTTGAAAGGGGTCCTTCATTTCTTTGGAGATCCCAAACTATCCCTTTGAAACATTTCACATGAAGTAAATTTCTAATCAGCGAAATGATTGTTTTGCTCAGAAATCATGCCTCTGTCCATGTATAAATTGCTGTCAACAAGCTGTTATCTCCTAATACAGGCAGTTCAGCAGCCTGTCTTGATCCTCCTCAAGTGAGGGACTTCCAAAGACTCCACACCCTTATTACTTTGTTTTGTATCTCTCCTCTCTCTAACATTGAAAGAAGATACACACCGTAGAGCAGTCCGTACTAATCTTGTATTTTAAGCTTATTTTCTTCCAAGGCACAATTGTCTCAATTCATTCAATACACCAAACAAAGTAAACCCCTGCAGGGGCTGAGCATACCAGGTCGTCTTAAATTGTTTTGTTTGTAGTGCAGGTATATCACTGAGCTCCAATTTGGTTCAAATTTTCAATTTAAGTTGACAGGTCCATCAAACTAAAAAGAGAGAGAGACAGAGAAAAAGACGGAGGGGGAGAGGTCATTGTGTTTTGTCACAACAGTTAATCCAATTTGAAAAGTCAGTTTGATTGGATTGCCTTTAAATCAAATCTCTGAACTGAAACTTCATAGAGCCCTAATTAGTATGGCTCTCTAGCCATCTCTGTCCATCTGAAATGCTCCTGCTGGGAAGCCTTCTCCACCCTGCTGTCTGTGATACTTTCCCCATTCTGTGTTCTTAAGCTTAAGTTCCTCATGAACCTCCTATCCTTTTTCAGCATTATAAGGAGGCTGAGTTTTACATTTCTTTTCAGTTGGAAAGGTCAGCTCCAAAACTGATTAACATGTGTGTGAAATATCTGATATGTATTATCTCCCTATCCAGGCTCATTGTGCTGGAAACAAGAAATTCAGAAGCAAAGAGGGAGAGGGGAAAAAATCCATTTTAAGGGACGCTGGGGAACAGCGTAGATAGAAAAAAGGCTGATAAAATCTGTAACTTCATGAATCAGGTTCAAAATATATTACAATAGCACCCTGCTTTTAAAAGGAATGTTGCATGAAAGAGTAGCATTCCTTGTCCAGTCAGAGGGCTGGAAGGTGAAGAATGAAAGAGTGCTGGTTTTGTTTTAAGCATGGTTAAGCTTTGTATCTACTTAGGAGGCTGCAATTTCATTCTTATTTACTTTTCTTGGAAAAAAGAGCCATACTGAAAATATAAGGCATTCATAAAACAGTACAATTTCTTTTACCTCATGGAAAAATAGAGCAGGAAAATTAAAGGCTTAAGAAATTAAGTGCTGGCTGTAACTACAATAAATATATAAAACATTACATTATGTGAATATATTTTTTTCTTTTCTTAAGGTGTTGTGGAATGTGTTTCCAGTAAAGATTTTAACAAAATAAGCAAGGTTACGATTTGTAAAAAGAAAGGGAAGAGACAATCTTTTTAAGACAATCTAGATTCTGGGCTGGATTTCCATGTTCATAATGCTACCTTTCCTTACTAAGCTGTCTGATATTAACTATTGCAGATGCAAATTAACATTATAAAGTCCGGTGTTCTATATACTAATTTCATTTTCATTTATTTAGTATGCCATGGTTAAACTGCAATCTCATCTCATAGTAACCATTGGTTTGTTAAATTATGGCTTATTGAGGGAGCCGTAATTGGTTGTTGAAGATGCTAAGGCACAAACATGTTTTTAAATAATAACCTCTGATTTGCATATCATCTTAAAGCACAGATGAGCAAATTGTAAGCAGTTTCATGTGATGCTGAATCTCGGTACACGTTATGAATTCAGTTAATGAAAGAATATCCCTTGATGCATTAAGAATGATAATAAACACCTTCCACATTTGTGAAGATAAGTAACTTGCACAACACTTGACTACATTCCAGAAGGAAAAAAAAAAGGAATGCTAAAACTTCATATGCATGTCTATATGTGTGGCATGTAAGAGGTGCGGTGGCACAAGCAGTTAAGAAGCTTGGCTTGCCGGCTGGAAGTTGGCGGCCCGAGTTCAAGACGCGGCATTGCCATGCAGCAGGGCAAGCTCCTGTTGTTCTGCTCAGCTCCTGCCAACCTAGCAGCTCAAAAGCATGTAAAAATGCAAATAGCTTAATAGGTGCCACCTTCTTCCATGGGAAAGGTAACAGTGTCCGTGCTGGCCACATGATCACAGAAACTTCTTCAGTCAACACTGGCTCTTCGGCTTGGACATGGAGATGAACACCACACCCTAGAGTCAGTCACAACCGGCAGGGAAACCTTCACCTTTATGTGTGTTATAGATGTTCCAGTGAAGATTCTAATAATGCCCCTAATAAAAGCATAACATATAATGTTTATGTATACTCTCGTTAATCCAGGTCATGATATACAGTAAAATTGCAACAACAATAACAACAAAAACGCAAAAAAATTCTCAAAAAAGCAACTGGACTATAATTTGATGTAATGAGAAGACGTTTCGTGTCCCCCCCATTCCAAAGGACTTTCTCAGTCCTAAGTAGAAAGGAGAGAAATGGCAAGAATTTAAGTTTCTCACATAGCAGGCATAGCTTTTATTCTGTTAGCCTTAGAAGTGAGAAAGTCCCTGGAATGGAGGGCAAAACGTCTTCTTATTACATCAATTAATACAAGTTCAGATGCTTTTTTGAGAAAGTTTGTTTACAGTTTGTTGCAATTTCGCTGTATATCACAAATAATTTATTTATATATTTCTCTAATCTTGTACGGTTAAAATATAGAATGCACAAGAGCATACATATTCATTTTGCATCCCATTCTAAAAATGTTCCTTTTTTCCTGCCTGTGACCAAGGGGATGAAATTTAATGTAATTACAAGCCTTTTCTTTTAAAAACTTGCACTGTTTCCTCAGACAGAATCTTTCTTTCTCCATTTTGCACACACAAAAATTACCAACATCTAAAACTGCAGTGACAGCTACATATGCACTAGTCTCAATTTATGCACACACTAACCTCACATCAATTAAATTTTGTCCCATTAAACTTCACCAGGTATCAATTTACAGTTTGTATTAAATCGAATATCACTTTATTCGAATGTACACTAATCATGACCGACCTGAATAACCCTATAATTAGCAGTAGCTGTTGCATTTATTTTGTGCCCCAGCAGCAATCTTTTAAGGCAAGCTGTATGTGGAGGGTGTGGTAAACCATTTTTCTGGATGAAACAGTAGAATGGCATACTTTAAAAAAAAGCCCAAGTGGAAAAGTATGATGTTCAGGAAAAGAGTTTGTTTTAAAGTTTCTACTAGGTTTCAGATCAGGGATGTTCAATGGGTCAAGCAAATATTACACTTCCTGTGCCATGGAGGGAGACCTGTAACTAAAGACTGAGCAGAAACCTTTTTGAGGAAGCCCTGTCGAAATGAGGTTCCTACTTCTGTTTAGGAGGCAAAGTGCAGAGGGTTGCCTAGAACAAAATTAAGAGCGGAAGGCAAACAGAAAAATAATGCTTGAATCAACAGACTGGAAAATATGATTTCCAACTTGGAACAGGGAAACCTGCATTGAGGTCACACCATCCGAAAGCTGTTGGTGGTCTGAACTCAAGTTGGGGACAACCAGTGTGGATGTGTCTAGAGACAAGCTGGCTAACTGGCATGGAAGGCTTAAAAAAGTTCAGAGAGTATTTTCTCAAGGAAATTGCTCCAGCAAAAATGAATGAATGCAAAGGTGAGAAAGAATGCTGAGATGTATTCCTGAGAATAAAAGGAAAGTTAGACTGCAATAAAATGTAATTGCGTATTTCTATCTTTTTAAGAAGAGTTTTTTAAAAAACTTTTAGTTACTTCCTGGAACGTAAGTGGTTGAACCATCATTTTCTCCCTGTTAAGCAGCTGAAAAATAAGCTGTCTCTGTGTAAAGGAGGAACAACAGTGTTTGAGAAGAATGAGAGGCCCTGGAGTGCTACTAAATTTGCCTCCAGATACAAGAACTGACAAATTTTGCATCATAGCTAGTGGCTTTTTCTCTCTCTTTTAAGTCTCATGACATCTATTCAAGCAAGTTCTGCACTGAATGCAGATCGTGGGAGAAGCCGTGTTACGGATCAGCAGAAAATATATCTCTGGTTATTATTTCCCTCTGAGTGGCCATTTTAAAAATTTATTTTATCTAGACTGTAGGTGTATCTCATTTCGCTGATGTAACATTCCTGCTTCCTGAGCTGCCCTGCTTATCAGTTGGATTCTTGGTGCAATTTTATTGTTATATGTAGCAGTGACAAGCAGCTTGATGCTTATCTCCCTCTTAGTAACACCCACCAAGGCTGGTCTCACTCCAGGTCCCATCAGAAAAGCAATATTATCTTGCAGGACTTCAGAGATAAGCCTTTTCTGTGGTTGTGAACAGCAGTCCTCTAAATGTCTAAAGAGCAGTGTTGCTCAACCTTGGCAACATTAAGGTGGGGGGATTTTAACAATTTGGCTCCCATCCAACATAGTATTGTCAAAAATCCCATCCACCTTAATATTGTCAAAGTGAGAAACACCGCCCTATAACGCTGACCCTGCTGTATTTCTAAAAAGCATTAAGATTCAATCGGTCCTGGGCAGATGGGTTAAGATAATGCTCTTAAGACATGTCTTTACTGATCCTGTGGTTGGTTTTATTGTTAATAAGTAATTATTTTCAGGGTTGTTTTGGACAATTGGTATACCACCTGGTGATGAGATTGAAGCAGCCATCAGCTTGGTTCAAATAATTAAATTAAAACTATTTTGTTGCTATCTCTTGAAGCCAAGTGGTTAAGATGCTGGGCTTGTTGTCCAGAGGGTTGGCAGCTCGAGACCCAAGCACCACGTAAGAGGGTGAGCTCCTGTTATTCGCCCCAGCTCCTCCCAACCTAGCAGTTTGAAAGCAAAAAAATGTAAAAATGTAAGTTGATAAATAGGTACTGCTTAATTTGTTGCACCTCAGGTTATAGTCATGCTGATCCCATGACCACGGACACATCTTTGGACAATGCTGGCTCCCTTGGCCTGAGCACCGCCCTTTAGAGTCGGCCATGACTGGCAGGGGAAACCTTTACCTTTTTTTAAATTGTATTTGCAGATGTTGAAATTATCCAATATTTCAAAGAACATTGAAAGAGCCAAATTGGATCAGACCAGCAGCCCATCTAGGCTACCATTCTGTGTTACATAACGCCCCATAAGATATATAGGATTTGGGGATTGGTTTCTACTATCCCTTTCTTGCAACCTCTTTTTCAGGTGCCAGTAAACAGCCACTAAAATTAGTACTGTTGACAGCCTGTGCCTCCATGAATTTGTTCAATCCTCCTTTAACATGGCTGGGATTACTCCTAGCAAGGGGAGAAAGTTTTTCTGTTTAACTTTGTATGAGTAAAAAAATAATTTGCTTCCTTTGATTTAAAATGTCATTGCATTTTGTTTTATTGGACGGCCTTGAGTTCTAGCATTGTGAGAAGAGAAAAAACTTCTCTCTATTCACTTTATTTATTTTCTGTGTGATTTTCTGTATCTCTGTTGTAGCTCTTCCTATTGTCTTTCGTTCTTTGCTAAAAAGCCCAGTTGAATGAAAAGGCAGATGTTACCATTTTTGTTCAGTTTTGTGGCTAATTAGTCAATGTGATTGCCAATGTTTCTTTTAAAATGTTAGGAAATATCAAACCCAAGCATTTTGGTGCATTTTAAATTGCTCTTCTGTGATAACGCCAGAGGTATTTTATATTTACATTGACTATTATCCCAGGTATCTTAGAGAAAAGGTCATAGTTGGAGAAAAGTCAATCATCTTCTCTTCATTTTGTCTGTAATATATGAGCTGGCAGACTTGTTAGCTAAGGTAACTTCTTATGTGTATGAGATGATTGAATATTTAATCTAGACATATGAAATTTACAGGACACAATATATGCATCCTGGGACTATATATTTTCAATTATTTATTGTTTTGCTGCTGCTGTGCTGCATCAACCAGATGTTCTGCAGATACAGGTGGGAAGCTATTTCAAACTATAACTCTGAGACATAGGCATTGGTCTCCACCAAGAGAGATGATTAAGGCAGCATGGCTGCTATAAGCAACTTGGTTGTAAAAATAAAGCTATATCACAATTACTGCATGTAATTGGAAAATCCTTCTAGTCATAGAACAAAAAGGGGATTTGTAGATTTACATAGATATCCTTTCCATAACTAGATAACATGTTTTAGAAGTGAGTACAAGAATTAAGCAGATAGATTTTAGAATTATGGCTCATTTTTCCTTGAATATGAATGGGGACTATAGTCTGGTATTAGTAGAAAGTTCATAATACATTCCATTCCTTTTTTAATGGGAGAAGGAATCACATATTGTTCATCACTTGTGGGTCACATAAGGGCGCACTGATTCCACTCTAATCTCCTGTGGCAGCTTCTTGAATACCAATCTGCTGGTTCATGTAGATAATTCTGTTGAAGATACCACAATCAGATAAAATATTTTATCAGTACTTGGAACAGGAGGACCATGTCTGATGGCTCTTCTGCAAGACTGAAGGGGGCTGACCGAGTCTGCCTGGAATTTTCAAATAGGCATTTCGCCATTTCCTCAAGTCCAACTATTTCTCTTGTAGATGGGCATAACTTGAGTTACGGCGACCGCAACAGAAATTACATATTTCTGTAATGGAGTGGAACTATTAGAGAAGACAGCATATAGGGCTGTTATAGAGTACTGTGAAAATATCTTTGGAGAAGGATTGCAAAGGCAGTTACAAAAGCATCAGCTTAGCCCTGAAGGAGAGGAGAGCTTGAGAAAGAAAGTCAACAAGGCCCTATCTTGATTCTCTTTGACATGGGGTTGGGAAGGTGAAACTCATTCAAGCTTTTGAGATTCCCCTATTGTACCTGGAGCCACAAAGAAGTAGCATTCCAGTAAAGTATGTGGAGTCTGTTTCTGAGAAGCTGACAACAGTGCAGCAATCCATATCCAAAGGACAAAATGTGGTTTTATGTTTTTCATTCACACTTTGCTCTTACTTTTCTGAGCTGAAGAAGTGCTTATAAAATATAGAGAAATATTTTCAGTGAAGGATTTCACTTCATTTTCAGACTGTTTGCCTGAAATGTGAAGCTAAAAGAAAACCTTGAGGATTTTAAAATCATCTTTTACTGTTTGTGTTTTTCAATTTTTTTTTCAAAATGTTGAAAAAGACTCCTGGATAGGAGTTGAATAGTTCTAATAATAAAAGTTCAGTTGCCTTTTTAAGAAAGTTTGCAATTTTTTTTTGCGATTTTGCTACAAGACATGTCCTAGATTTTTATTTATTTATTAATTAAATTTCTATGCTGCCGAAATCTGAAGACTCTTATTATTAGATTAATGTGAATATGCACAGAGATTTATTTGCTAGGTATTTAACATCTGTATCCAAGTACAGAAACTAATTCAATCGAACTACAAATGTGGAAAGTAATAACAGAAGTTCAAGAAGTACAAATTTCTTTATAATGTGACAGTTTGCTAATCTGTATTTTTCAGGAGTAAAGAAAAACAATATCTTGTATGAGCAGTGAAAGAGAGGTTCATGGGCACATGTCACAATTATACATGCTGCCAAAGAGTCGCCTACGTTTTTTTTTCTAAAGGGAAGTCTTCCTATTCATTTAGGAAATATGTCACTTTTGAAATAGCCTTTAGTCACAAACTTGTCATATTATTAGTTGACACCCAGCAGTTCAAGTCCCACAGGAAGGCAAAACTTGCCTTCTGAAATCTGCACATATACATTACTTGTAACATTAATACCCAATTTCACAGATTCATGACAAGTATAGCTTGAAGACATGATGCTACTAAATCATTCTGCTAAGGAGAAATTGAATAGCTAGCTGTAAAATGTAATTTTCAAAAAATACTTTGAAGGATCATTACCCAATTTTGGAAAAATCTGCAATTTCAAGGGTATGTGATACCAGATTGAAATTTAGAAACCTGGGGAATAACACAGGTTAAATTCATACTTAGAGATTTGTGTAAAAGCCTGCCTTATTCTGATTATGTGTTGAAAAGTTTGTGATTTTTTTTTCAAAAAAATAATTTTCCAATAGGCTTAATACTTTTTTCTTTCCATAGAATAATCTAGAAAAATCAATTTAAGTGTGCTATCATATAATTCAGTGAAAAAATCATGATAAATGTAAAAAGAATAAAGTGAATTTAGTGAAATAGTGGTTGTGAGATGAAATCGTGTAAAGTTATGCAACAGAGGCAGTATTTGTATACTGATCTGGCCATCATCAATCACAAAGCAAGGATTCAGCAATTCAGACATTAAGAGGACCTTTGACTTAAGATAGAAACGGCAGTGAGTAGGGTTCAACTGCAGATTTCAGACTGGAATACTCTGAATGGAAGGATCCAATTTGGTTTCATGCCAAAGAAATGATGATACCTTGGGTTTCTCAAGTTATGACTTCTTGAAGAGTACGGTTATCTAATTTGGGTTGAGCACCATGGTCTATTAAATCTTCATTCTTTAAATGAGTGCATGAGTAACTGACATTAGTTCTAAAGTCTTAATCACAAATACCACAACTCTGCAGAAATGTATTTTACCTAGTAATAGTAGGAGCAGAGTTTAGGGAATTTGCTAACTGAACCCCCAAGTCACTTGATGATAGGAATGGCTATTCATTTACATTTATGATAGAGAAGGAATCTGCAAGTTTGAGGATGAAAGAAGATAATAATTTACCTGTCCTTTCTTGTGCCTTTTCAAAAAAGATACCATTGCAATCCCACCACATCTTATTTCCCATCATGGAACGGAATAATAATTTCCATGTTCCTCTGAATGTGGATGCATTTTATGCTTCTGTTTTCTCTTACCAAAGCTCTGTTTGGATCAAGTAAAAATCTTTTCTCTTTGCAACCTGCAGCTGAATTATAGGGAAGCTTTGAAGAAATAAGGCCATGGATCAGTGAGAGATGCTGTAGCCAAAATAAAATTAAAAACAACTATTGACACAGTGTCACAGAATAGATGACAGGACTGTAGGGGAAAATAATAATAAGGCACATTTGTTTCCCTTGTTTGATCCGTCTCTGAGCAGAGAGGTATTCCGATTCAGTCTTCTATGTGACATTTCTAGTGGAAAGAAGTCAACAAATAGAGCACGCTGCTTAGCAGAAAACAGATTGTTGCTTCTCCACAGTAAAATGGATAAAGAATGGATTAGATTATAAGAGTGAAATGGATACTGAGCACACTGATGTAGCCACCATCTTGAAAATACCTTCATAACTCATATTTCTGGCATCTCAGGTATAGATTTTAACTGGAGATAAGAAAGGGTGATCATGGACCCTTTGGGTAAAATGTTTTTGAGTTAATCAATAGCCATTCTCTGAAATAGGGAATAACCTTTAGATATAGATACTTCCTAGGTCTTCTTTGTTTGTAAATAAAATCTGTTTTTACTGTGAAGCATGGGGAGCCAATTCAGTTAAACATTCCCTCAATACAGTATTTGGCAGTAGGAGCAGATTTGCACTATCAAGAATGGTGAAGGCTGGATGTTTTTTCTAATGTCATTGATTTAATATTCCATATCACACAGCTGATGTTCAGGATTTACTGATGACAGCTGAATATGTAGCCTGTCTAAAACAATGTAGGCCTCCAAAGCTTTTTCTATGATAGCTATTCCAGTGAGAACTG
>JANHZU010005276.1:17929-31145 GCA_032468055.1 Acrochordus granulatus | reverse complement strand
ATTGTCTCTCCCCTTTCCCCCGCCCTTCTGTGATTCCAAAAATATTTTCTTCATCTGTGTGAGACAGTATAACTATTTTGGTGGGCATAGTTCAGCATCTGAGCTCAAGTAACAGAATTAGACAAATTTATCTAATTAAGAAATAAAAGATATTAGAACATACGATGCAAAGGGGAAGCAGAAGCAGACAGCTGTTTCGCTGTCATCACTGCTTGTCAGTGCACCTTAGCTTAAACGCTCAGCCATAGGAGTCGTCCCTTTGCATCGGTGTCATGAGTCATGAGCATGTTGCATAGGTGACTCACTTTTTTTCTTTTAGGAATCTAGCGTGATTCTACTGTGTCCACTGATGAGCGGACTCTGCTGGCCCATTCAGACCTAGCTTAATGCTATTGTAAAGAATAAGTATTAGAAAGATAAGATGCAAAAGGGAAGCAGCCATTGCTTCTTGACAGTGTGCCTTAGCTTTGATCACTGGGCTTCCACGTTTCACAGCTAGTGTTGAAGAAAAGATGCTACAAAGATTGGAATTGGTTAGTCCTTGAATAGGAGAACACTCATACATCCAGGGTTGCTGGTTATGCTGAGAAGTTAAAAAAAAATTGCAGAAAGTGAAAATGCAAATCACTTCCATACTCTTGTCCAACAGACAATGTAGATAAATCCACTCCAGTCATTAGAAGCCAAATGTCCAAAAGTGAGTGTTCTTTTTAGTTACATTTCAGAGGCCTAACCCATGGGGAAATATAGGAAAATGAAACTCATGATGCATTTTAATAAACACATTAGTCCATAGCAGCAGGCATGAGGACCCTAGCCACTTTTGCCACTCAACTGGTAGGTGTGGATGTTAACTTGACTTCTAGCTTCATTATGTTATAAATTTACCCAACTATTATAACTAAAAGCAGTTTCCACTGTTGTTAAATATATGTTGCACCTTCATACAAATCCCTTTGCATTCCAATTTTATGCATTCCAAGTATACAACACTTAAGGATGTCTCTGTTGTTAGGCAGAATGATGGACATAGGATACAGGAGGAAAAAACTGTGTAAGACACACAAACTTGCAATTGGTTCTCTCTTTTTTCAAACTCATTTCTTGTTGGTTCTATTCTTTCAAACTTATTTCTTGTTACTGGTTCTATTTTTTATTTTTTTTGTGCCTGAACTGCTGAATATATGCGTTTTTTTATAGTTATGTATTTAATGTTTCTTTTTTTTAACTATTGTTAGTTGCCCAGAGTCATGAATCTGAAATAGGCAAATGTATAAATTGAATAAATGAATGAATCAATGGAAATGAACCTGACATAAACACCATAGGTTAATTTGACTGTTGTTGAGAAGTTGCATTAAGGTGTTGCACAACTTATAGTCATATTTTAAACTGCTATACTATTGGTATAGTGTTTCTCAACCTTGGAAACTTTAAGATATCTGGTCACCATCTCTTAGAATTCCCAAGCCAGCATGGTGGGGAATTCTGGGAGTCTAGATATCTTAAAGATGCCAAGGTTAAAAATACTGCACTATACTATAAATCCAAAAAGGATCTAATGTATCTAAAAGTGGAATGTGGAGGAAAATGATCAGGCTAAAACGTACAAGTTCCAGCAAGGCAGCAATATATAGAATTTAAGAAGCTGGGCACACTCAGAATATAGAATAAGTGACTGTCCAGGGATGGGCATGAAATTAGAGCCTGAAATTATCTGAAATTAGGCTTGTTGCTCAGTGATAGAGCAAATGCATTTCATGCAGATGGCCTTTGTTGCTTCTTTTCAGAGGCACTTTCTATGGCTTGTTTGAAAAACAAAAATCAGGGAAAGCTAGCAGATTTTTTTCCCTTAGAGAATCCTCTGATGATCCCAATATAATCCATAATGGGATTCTATTATATTCCAAAATACAATTGTATATCTTACATCTTCAGAATTTATTTTGACAGCCTATGTTTCTCTTCATCCTTCCTTTCACCTGATTCAACCTCTTCAAATGTGCTGGAAAGTTTCCTTTATGACATTGGCAGTTCAAATATCAAATAACAGAACCATGAAAATGTTGGAAGCAAATATGCAAGAACATAAAAAGGAATTGCCTTCCATATGTCAATAAAGGACAATGCAATTATACTGGTTAGGGAATATTTTCTTTCACCATCTCAGGGTCAATCTACCCTTTATTTTTGGTGGTATATGCTCATTTATAAACATTAACAAGCAGATCCAAGAGGGCTCCAATCAGAAATAAAATATAGTGTAATCTTTGTTGTAAGAAGTTTCCATTGACAGTTTCTTTGGAGAAGAGAATGAACTTCATTCAAATGATCTGTCATTTGAGTTCTTATCCCTAATTCCATTAAGGATTGTTCTACTTATTTGTTTTATTTAATTTTTTTGGACTGGATTATTTCCAGAAGTTTAGGGATGGTTCTAAGTAAACAATACCAAAAGAACTTATTTGTTGATATGTGGTGGTTTCAAAGAGACTTTCAAGAAACATGATCAGTTGGAGTGGAAATTTTCTGTTATAGCATAGTTTTCTTGGTCTTTTTTAAAATTTATCACAAATATTAATCACAAATCATATTATTTATTTATTTAAAAGGAAAGGTACAACCATAAAAAACAGATAACAGTATCCTCTCCCTCCATATACATATATTGCTAGTTTACACTGTTAATGCAAACACATTTGCACACAAAATTTTTAACAGAATACTAATAAAAACCTTGGGAGACTGACCAAAGAAATGCTTCCAAAGAGACAGCATAGCTTGCAGATGGATAATGGGCAAGGCAAGAGGTTCCGAAGAGATCCTTCAGTTTCTCGGGCTGTAAAGGAGATGAAGGAGAATTATAAGGAGAATTGTACTTTAAGATTTGCAAGGCTAATGTTGGCCTTGCAGGCTAAACAGATAGGATTCACAAGCAGGCAAGCTAATTCTGCTTTATTTTAAAGCTCCGTTGACAAAATAAGGTACAAAAGTACAATTTTACCCCATCACTTTTGCAGCCCAAGAAACTAGGGAGGGTCTCTTCAGCTATATACCCTTTGTTCAGCTTTGGACTATGCTGTCTCTTAGTGACTGTTGGCAGCCTTTCTTTTCTGGTCCCCCAAGGTCTTTTCCACATGCAATTACAGAAATGCTTCTTGACTATATGATTCTTTGATATTTCTCAGCCAGCTTATTGATTGGTACATTTCCTTCCCATCTCTTCAGCATCCATTTTTTTTCAGAAGGTGGCACTCCTGCTGTTTTTTCACACCATGTCTGAAATTGGGTTCAATGTGATTTATTAATTGGGTTTATTTGGCTAGGTTCATATCATCTTCTAAAACCAAAATGAATCACTTCACATTTTGTCTTAACAGAGTGTGTGAACAGAAGCAATGGGCAGTCAGTCTTTGAGCAGTAGATAAACTTTGTCTCTCAGGTACAGATGTGTTGTGGTTTAAAAGGAGTGCTGGACATGCTTTAATACATTATTATATTTGGAGTTTTTCTTTTCTATAGCTAAGTAACAGCAGCTAGTTAATCTTGCCTTGAGGTTTGATTTTCAAAGAAAATTATGTAAGGTCAGTACTGGGTAGTCTGTGAGGGGCAACCATTGGGAAGTATCATAGGTATAGTCTACGTTCAAAATCAAAACTTTTTTTAAACTGACAAGGAATTTATATGGATGTGAAGGAAACAATGGGTCTTGCGGTTTCACTAGCTGCCTTGAGTCTATATAGAAAGGTTGAAATGAAATAATTTTAAGAAATAATAGTGTATATGGACACTGAAGAACTCTTAGAATTTCACCCCTCTGCAGGTACTAGATAGAAGGAACCTCCTTGCTTTGATGATGCCCCATAGATTGTTAAAGGAACATTACTTTGTGAGGACCAAAGTAAGAACAAATAATTTCTATTCAGATCTAACTTCAGACTGGGGAAGGGAAGACCAATAATTATCATCATCAATATGTTGGAAAGCACAGCCAATATGAGTAATTTCAATTAGCAGAAATGGTTATCACCTCAATAACTTTTTGAATAATTGATGGAATAATAGACAGTAGGCTGCATTCAATAAACTGTCTTTTAACTTTTGATAAAATTTCAGACTGTCTCCCTCCGATTATCCCTATTCTCTGAAAGCTCTTTTTTTTGTGCTTTACTACTCTTTTCTTTCTTTTTGTTGCTATATAATGAAGTGTGCCTAGAGAGAGAGACAATCTTACAATCTAGAGAGAGATTGTAAACACTGACCAATTTCATTTAAGGTTCTTCTTATCATACCTTATTATTTATTATAGACATTGTTCTTTTCTTTTAAGCTTCCCTCCAAAACAGAAATAATAACAATAATAAAAACAGTAATTTATTAGGTTATGATAGGCTGCATATATTAATATCTGATAAACCTTAGCAAATATTAGCAAATTTATAATGACAAAAATATGTTTCCAGATACTTTTGTCCCAAAATGTGCTGAAGTAAAGTACACAAGCAAAGTGCCTCGTAATAACATTTCAGGAGAAAGAAAGAACTTAATGGAAATGGAGCTGTAGAATTCTCAAGATTAAAACTGTGTAAGAGAAAGGTAGAGTGACTTATGGCTTGACATGTGTTGTTGAGCTTCTACTTGCAGCAGTTCTATTTGTATAGCATGCACAAAAGTTCAAGATGGTGTGAGTTGCAGTTCAACGATATCCAGAGCTTCCCATGTCCCCCATTTCTATGCTAGAGAATTTATTAAGACAAACGATCTATTTCAATATCAAAGCTGTAACCATTTCAGAAACATTTGGACTTTAATTTGGAAATGCAATTGAACCAGAAATATCTCACCAACTATATGATTGCATCATAAATTAAAATATACAGTATCACTGTCTCCAAACCTTTAATGTTACCAGCTTTGAGGATATTTAAGAAATGCTGTGAAACTGAGTATACTTTAATTATTAAATCAAGGTTTGAAATATTATTTTGGACAAAGTCCAGAAGAGTATTTATTATATAGCTCCAAAAGGATTATATAGGTGTATGAATCTTAATAACAGTTTATTTATTGTAGTAATGGGTGTGATATGCAAGAAGACACTTAATGCTTACATAAAAAAGTATCTGGATCAAATGTGATTAATGGGTTTTGCTGGGCTCATCAACCTCATCAAGTCCACCAGGAAGCAGTGGAGATAAAAAATCATTTAACTGGAATGGAGTTGTATCTTTAGAAAACAGCCTCTACCGTGTGATTAGCTGTGATTTGATAAATAAGCTTTCAATATTATTTAGAAGACACATTTTGGAGCTCAAGTGAGTGGATCCTTTCTTTTTAAACCAATCTTTTTTAGGCTTCCCTATCAGACTCAAAAACAAAGCTTTCAGGAATCCACTTGTTGAAATTAATAAAACTTTTTAAGCAGCCAATTTTTTTTCAGGATCACCCAAAAACCTGAAAAAAATGGTCTTCTTCACCGAACTATATTCACACAAAGTCAAAAGCATTTCTACAAGCATCTCACACATCTTAAGGAGCCAACAGGTTTGCTGCTATTACTGTAAGAGGAATTTTCAGCAATAGCTTCCATTCTTGATCACGTAGGACCCGTTTTTCACAGGGCCTTTGGAGATTATAATGGTGGAAAATTTGATTATTTTATTTATTGTTTTTTGATGTTTTTAATATGGTAAACCATCTAGAGTCAATGAATAGGCAGCATACAAATTGCTGTAGTAAATTAATATTGATGGATCCATTTGGTAACGATGATTAGCATAATAACTGCTGGTTTTTAACAAATATTTCAGTACAATTTCAACCTGCTTTGTTCTATTTTTTTCATTTTCTGTGACAGTTAATCCATGTTACCTTCTCTCTCTTACTATGTAATGTATTGGGAATCATTAAGAGATATCATAAACATTGAGTGAAATTATTTGCAGGAGGAGTACTCTTAACAATGTAGAAAGCTTTGTAATTGGAAGAGTCTGAAATATTTTTCTATTGAATTATAGAGTGTAAAGAGCTACTTAGGCCATGATTTCCTTGTTCAGTGTGTGTATATGATCTAAATTATCCCTTCCTGAGTTTATCTGGTAGTGATATTAAGTATGTTGTTAATTAAGGGAGAAATTAAGATATCACCACTTTTCTTGATTTTAAAAGGAAATTCTTTCATGACATTCAGCATTCATTTGTAGACAGGTTGCCCTGTCCAATAGGCCCTTAGGAAGTTTTATACAATAAAACAATTTACAATAGGTCTGACTTTCCCAACAGAACACCCTCCATATCTGTGGATTGAATTCAACCAGAATTCAAGGACCATGCTGAGTTGTGAATTCTGAGAACTGATGTCAATTCATCTGGAGAATGAGCTTAGATCAATATAAAAGATACTTGATTGGATTATATAATCTGAAGGAACGCTAATTGGACTTTAAACAAATACTAAAGAAGGACCAAAATGTTACCATTTGTACATTAGCAAATGTTGGGCACCTTTCATCACCTTAACCAGCAAGTAATGGACTTTAGATTTTTACCAACTTCTTTTAAGAAACTATGTAAAAGGAGCACAATTTCCCTTCCATATATCTATAAAACAGGGTTTACAATCTTCACTTCACCTATTCAACATTGGAAGAGTTGTTGTTGCAATGGAGCATTCTAACATTTATTCATGATTAATGAATTTGGAAGGCAACATGATATAAATATCATATATTAATGATATTATAAAGTGATACGATAATGGGGTGTGGTGGCTGAGTGATTAACATGCTGGGCTTGTTGGCTGGAAAGTCTACAGCCCAAGTTTGAGACCCAAGTGCTGCCACTTAATGGGATGAGCTCCTGTCTTTGCTTCAGCTCCTGCCAACCTAGCAGTTCAAAAGCATGTAAAGATGCAAATAGGTAAATAGGTACCACCTCAGTGGGATGTTCCATGCACCTTGGCATATAGTCATGCCATCCACATGACAATGGAAGTGTATTTGGACAATGCTGGCTCTTCGGCTATGAGCACCATCCCCTAGAATCAGTTATGTCTGGAAGGGGAAAATGTTTAAGGTAATATTATATGAAAGAGATATAGATATAATAATAGGCAAAACTATTTTTAACAAGTATGGAATACAAATACAGTAATTGGAAATTAAACTTCTATCTATTTGCAAATCTCAGTTCCAAAGATGTTTTAGTATGTTTATACAACAACGAGATCACAAATCCAAGAGAGACACAATAGAAATAGAGATTTTCCTCTGAATTCTTTTCCATGCCAGTTTAATCTTTTGAACTTAAAAGGGGCATGCCACACAATATGAAAACAAATCTTAGATGAAAGGGAAAGAAGAAGCCCTAGCTCCATGCTTCCATGGAAACCGGACTTGTCTTCAAACACAGAATCAGGATATTTTGAAAGAAGAGAACTTAGGAATTTGAGACTCAACTACTTTCAGTTGCCCAAACTCTCTATAGGAGCATATTTGAAAGTTGTACAGGAGCTGGGAAACATGTTTGCTTTACAGACCTTTAAGGCTATTAGGACATAATAATCCCTTGTCAGGCTTCAAACCAGTCTTGGCTGTAAATCTCTGCTCAGCAGACATTTAATCTCTTTTTAAAAATTGGGTTGCTTGGCAGAAGATTCTCAGATATAAGCCAGCCAAATGAGCTGCATTATCACGAACTAGAATGAAAGCAACACACACATAGAATATGTGCCTGTTTCAGTGTCAAGCACTTTCAGAGACTTGTAGATTTAATTTCCAGGCTTACTTCTCCCATCTGAGGCAATGGATACTTGCTTGTCCTCCTAATGGCTTTGAGGAGCTTCTGTATTGACTTAAAGTATCTCTTTGGCCTGGGAATTTCTGGTTTCTCCCTGCCTGACATCATTACTTGTACATTCTCTACTGCAGAAAAGAATTATGAGGGCAACCTGGGCAGAAGTTATTCTGAGCGTGACTTCTCTTTGTTCATTCTTTAAAAGCTCTCCCAAGCACAGTACATAAAGCAGTATACTTGTTCGGTTATGAAGAAAATGGGTTCTCATCTAATAAATAATAATATTATAAGATTTTCTTATTTTTGCAGTAAGAACTACTTTGTTCCTGAATTGTTTATGCCCCACTGTTCAGCTTTGCAGTAGATTATTAATGCATTGTACACACTTCTCAAAGTCACCAATGTTATGAAGAGGTAGCTGCAGTTTCTACATACATAAAGGAGCAATTGGCCATATAAGAAGATAATAATATGGATCAGTAAAGGTAATTAATTGAGACCTGGCTCCTGAAATCAGATGCTTCTCTCCATTGCTACAAAGCTATAGCAGATTCTGGCAACTTTTACAAAACAGAAATGTGTGTGATATGCAGTCGCAGTAACAGCAAGGAAGCAAAGCATTAAAGAATGGGCAGTTGTGGCAGTAAAGTAGATGAGAGATTGTGTAAATTCTATGTAAAATCTGTGTCAGTGGATGGATGATAGTGTAATATACTATTTTTGCATTATTCAGTACAATATTACAAATTATGTATGATTGATTTTATATAATAAAGGCAAAAAGAATTGCTAAACCATAAAGTTTTAATGAAGTATTATCTAATTAGTTCATATGAAATAAAAAAGATGCTAAAGGCATCCCTTTTTCATTAATTTCTACTATGTGAGTCATAAGAATTTTCATATAGCTGTCAAATAGATTTCTGACTATTATTTACTATATGTCAATAGTAAATAACATTTCTGTCCAGAGTTCATCTTTGCAAATCTTATTGAAAGCTGATTTAAAATCTACATAGATAGCATAAAAGATCCCTTGAGTAGGAGAATATTTTTCAGCAACATGGCATAAAATTATCCAACTTGATCTTCCCAAAAATATGCTTATTCTTCAAGCAATGAAATTCCAATATAGAGTCCAACATAAAGCTAATAATTTCACTTAACTACTTGGTCTGAATATTTTAACATTTTCATTTTGGCTTTGAAATTTTATCTTTAGATTTGGCATCTATGTTAGTGTTAAAATTTGACTTTAAAGTTTGACTAATTAAATAAAATTTATACGACAACTACTAAACTATAGAATAAGACCATCAAATATCGATTAGCACTACATGTTTGTTTAGAGTTACTGCATCTCTTTCTTGAAAATCCTTACTGCTACGAATTTTATTTATATACACCTTTGAATTTGAAATGATGATTGACTGATTGATTATGTACCATCAACTTGGTGTTGACTCTTGGTGACCACTTTTCTCTAGGATAGGCTGCCACAATCTGGTATTTCTAATCTTCCATTAGTGCACCTATTGCTACTATAATGAAATCCATTCATCTTAAATCCAGTCACATAAGCAGCTGGTTGTCCTTTTCTTCTCTTCCTTTCTACCTTTCCCAGCTTTCTCCAGAGAACTAGATCTTTGCATAAAGTGTTCAGAATATGGTAATTTGAGTCATTTGTACCTTAAGCGAGATGGATTTGTTATGTGAATTGAAAGCAAATATGTACATAATATTCTATACAATATACATACAAATAAATAATATGAACAGAATTTCATTATAATTTCATGTAACAACTTTTACTTTTATCTGGGACAAATTTACAAGGTATTGCTTTCTGTACTGTGTTTAATATTCTCAACATTTGAAGATGCAATTTCTGGTTGAAATTCCTTGAAATAGATTTTTCTTTTTTCAGCAAATGTACTACTGAAGCTAGAATATGGAATATCTTTGTTGGAGGAAAAAGCTAGAATTTGTAATATGAATTTTTGACCTAATTATCATTGTTGTGCAACTCCTGTTCACTTTGATTCTCCAGGATACATTGGTCTTCTCTTGGGAAATGGGGCATTTGGGATTTTAATTCCACTCAATAATCTTCTAAGTCTTGAGCAAGCAAAGGCTGAGGACATGTGTTGGATGCTGACCATTGAAAAGGAGGTGGACTGTATTTCCCCTCGTTGAGGTGGGGGATGGTTAAAAAATTCTTCCACAAATTGACAAATACTACATGATGGGCATAGGAGCAGCTTACCTGTAGACAGTCCAGACATCATGTTATTTGAAGGAAAATATAACATCCCAAGAGCAGAGTGGATGTGCTTATGCAGATTAAAGGGAAGAGAAAACAGTACACCAGCTACTATTATTCATTCTATACAATATTTCAGAATGATATACTATAACTGCTCATTGCTAGAAATCTAGATAGATCAATGACAGAATATGTGAGTTTGTTATCGGGTCATCAGTTTCCATATGTAGTGAAGGAGGTTGTAATTGTGTTCTGTCACCATTTATATATGAGAAGAGCTGTTGAAATATTCTGAAAAATCCAGTCCTGCATGATCTTGTTTTTTCTGTTTATATTAATAACTTCTCTCTTAAAGCACTATTCTTTTCTTCTTTTTATTCTCTGCATAAATGTGGCTTTTATTTTAAAACTGATCTGTGAAAACACACACACATAATTATTTGTTGCAATTATTGAAAAGGTTTTTGGCTATAGGCAAAATAAATCTAATCTGGTTACATAATATTGTTCTACAGTTGGCATATACATGATTGCTACAATTTTGTTATCTTTAATAGCTGAATATGTTCAGATCATGCCATATAGTCTTATAGCATTCTGAGAATCCTTAAAATTAATAAAACATTATGAGGTATTTATTGTGTGCATGTTAGTGGTGGAAAAAAATCTGCAAGACTTCTACAATTGACAGTAAAATATAACCAACCAACATTTTTGTCCCTCATATATAACCAGAATATTTTAAAAATGTACAATTCTGTGATTCACTGCTACATGTGCAGGTAAGGATAAGAGGTGCTATTTCTTTAACACTTCATCATTTTCTGACGTTTTAATTTCCAAGTGAATATGATTAATAACCCCAGAGAAATAATTTATCATCAATACTAATTCAGAACAGTAGAGAGTCAAAATTTAAAAAAAAAATCAGCTGGCACTAATATTGATATCCTGGTGAAACTTTGCTTTGCTTTGATAAATTAACATTGTATCTCATTAATAGTAAATTAATTTTTCATTGTACAAGAGAAGCCCTTGGTTTCAAGGGAAAAAAGTCTCCTACTGCCAAAAGATAATCTTATTATCACAAGTTGATTTGGGGAAATAGTTAAATTATCACTGTCTTAATAGAGACAGACTTTAAGAGAGTGCTGATTCCTGGTAACTGCCTAGATAACTCTCTGTTGTTTTCTGGGGATGAGTTCAGAAGTGGTTTGCCATTGCCTTGTTCCGAGGGCTGAGAGAAAGTGCCTGGCTCATGGGTACTGAACTGGCATCATTTGTAAGGTGGGACTAAAACTCACAGTCTTCCGGTTTCTAGCCTGATGCCTTAGCCACTGCACAAAACTGGTGCTCATATTTATATTTACCACTATAAAATGTTGCAATGAAATGTTTACAGTGCACATTTTTAATAATGTTCATTTATTTATTTAGTTATTTCTAAGGCTACCCAACTCAAATAGTGTGACTCTGTTTGCAGGGCGAGTATCAGTAATTATTTTCTATAAATTTGGTGGTAAAGGAAAAAAAATGAAGATGAGAAGCTGAACTGCAGAGAAAAAAAATTCAGGAAGTAAGCAGCAGAGGTGTGCTAAGGGCCAGATATAATAATGATAAATAGATTGTACTGCTTCAGACAATACATTTCCGAGAAAATACCTGGGGTTATCTGGCTTCCTTATCCCACAGATAAAATCCAAGCTGAGATGTATAGAATTTTCTCTAAATATTTTTCACTATTTGTATGTGTCACTTAGAGAGATGTGCAGCCTAGTATCGTCTGTTTTCAGGCCTACAGAACTTCCCCCAAGTTGATGAATCCAGGGTTCTTGTTTGAATTTTGAGGGTAGTAGTTGTAATGGGACTTTAAAGGATTAAAATATGATGTTTAAAATATATTAAAATAAGATATGGGTGTCATATCGTGAAGCTATCAATTTCAATCCTTAAAACTCTGGAAAATGATTTTAAATGGATCCTAATTTTGCCAGAATTTGGAGATCAGGTTTCAGCATGCTACCAGAACTTGGTGTCAATGTTAAGCACACTCCTGGTTCACCAGGTACAGATTCTGTTTGATTTTGTAATAGTGTATAGGTTGTAGTAAGACTCCTGAAAAGTTTGTTGATCCAATCTTAGGAGTCTCAGAAAAACTAAAACAGAAGTATCTGACTTATTTTTCTACATCAGGCCATGATGTGAAAACTGGAGACCTAACATAGTAGAAATTTAGCGCATAAAGAATTGTAAACACTGCAAAATAGAGGCAAATCAAGTTCTGGCACTCATCAGGAGCTGTTCTAACCTTGAGCATAACGTTCTTGCCAATTGCTAATTTTTTAAGAGATGGGCCTTGATCTTTCTTCAATGAGAAAATGTTCTAGAGTGTTATTAGCAATTGTGTTTCCTATAAAAACAAATTGTTACCTAACTTCTTCCCCAACAAAGAGATAGCAGTGGTCATTGTGATCTCTCAAACAAAGTTCCGCAGATGGGAATGTTCTAAGACATTTCCATAAAAATGAATAAACAAACAAAACAAATTATGCAAAGAGATGTCATGTGAAGTCACTCATACGTTTTCAAAGAACTACTTGCTTTTCTTCCTAATTCTATGGTATTTAAGGGAAATAACTAAAAAATAGGGAAATATGTACATGTTTTAATTTTAATCAGATTTCCTATCAGATTCAGTGGGGACATAGGCTGAACTGTGGCTTCAGGATAAAGGAGAATGACTTCCAGGGAATTGTTGGTGAATTCAAGATACTGAGACAGCGACTGCAGTGGAACAAGGATCTGGCAACAGGAATAGTTTCTTGAAATTCCTTTCCAGACAAGGAGGGGACCTGCAATTGTGAGCACAAGTGCTCCATGCAGTGCATCCCAAGAAGACACCATAAATCAGTGGCTCCACTGGGCTTTAGAGCTCTGGGAGCTGATCAGTCACCATCTTCCTCAACCTACAGTTTGGCCCTTTCAGAAGGGTCACTGGTTTTGGATACTTTCTTTCTTTTTAACACTTCTGGAAATTGCTTGTTAATGGATACTGAACTGCTTTTTAAGTTTTTTTTTTTGCTTGCTCCTTGGGAGGAAAGCTATGGCAAACCTAGACAGTGTAGTAAGAAGCAGAGACATCACCTTGCCAACAAA
>JANHZU010005275.1:90652-104398 GCA_032468055.1 Acrochordus granulatus | reverse complement strand
CATTGACATGGGGTGAGATATCAATATACTATGCTACCCAATTATATATCTCTATCCTTGGTAAATTAAGCAATGCCATGAACATCTTATACTGGTATCTGGAGATTTTGAGGATCTGGATGGGGAACAACAGGATTCAGCTGAATCCTGGCAAACTTAGTGACTCTGGATTTGAGGGCCCATGGATTCTAAGACTATGCCATCATTAGTGTTGGATGGGATTGCACTGCCCCAGACAGACCAGAGCACAATCTGATGGTTCTCCTAGACTCACAGTTCTATCTGAGGAATCACTTCTCCTCAGTTATATCAGTCTGCCCCATTAGATCTAGCAGTGAAGGCATGCTGTGGGTACCATCAGCTAGGGACCTATATTGGATGAGACCCAGGAGACATTCCTTCTCTGCTATGGCACCTGCCTTATGGAACATTCTTTCTCTGAGATTAGATTAGTTCCATCCCTTTTGACATTCCAGAAGTCCCTCAAGACCTGATTATAAACATATTAAGATGGCTCCATCGTAACCATTTTTATCTTTTCTTTGCCTAGGGTTTGTACTTGTTTAAAGTATATTTATACTTTAAAGTGGATTTAATATTTTTTTACATTTCTTGTTTTTATATTTGTTATTTTATTCAATTGTTATACAGTGCTCCAAGCCACTTTATTTGTATGGGCAGCTACACAAATTTGATAAATAAATAGTATAAATATTTCACAAAGTAGAATAATCTGAGTCCTACCTTTTTTCCTAGATTCTGAGCAAATACTTTTTGTTAACATTAAGGAGAAAACTTCTTTGTAATCATAGTCCCCACCCTTGTGCCCTATGCTGTATTTCAAGGCTTTTATATGATAACTGTGCCTTCAATTACATCATAATATTTCATTATCAATATTTCTGTATTCTTTTGACTTTTCCCATGTACTGTTTAGAGTAGCTTTTTTTCCCCAGAAAAACGGTAAGTGTAAGTTAACATGATAAAAAAGTCTCTTCTCATTTCCTGGGTTTTTCAAATGTTATTAGTTTGGTTATTGATTGAACATAGTTTTGTTTTATTTTCAAATAGAGCAGAGACTGCCTGAAGCTTGGTCCACCTGCAGAGGGAGAGGTTGTTCAAGTGAAATGGCCAGATGGAAAACTTTATGGTGCCAAATATCTTGGAACCAATGTAGCATATATGTACAATGTAAGTGTCATTTATTACTCCAAAATACTCATTTTATGTTTAGGATTATGTTGACAGTAGGAACTATTCCTGTTAAACTTGTTCTTTGTAACTCTGAAGAAATGAGCTAGAACCAAAAACTAAGGAGCAGGTGGAACTAGAAGATTCCCAAGGATACCCCCCTCTATAACTTTCTGCTTTATGAAATTATATACTGAATTATGGCTTTTATCCCAAATTTGCAATTCTATGTATTTCTGTCCAATAGCATGACTTTTCTAGGTTCACTTCTATTTAAAGTAGTACCGTTCCTTGTTTATGATGTTAAGAAAAATAGTCTTATATATTATAAATATTATAATATTTAGTGTCACTAATCCATTGAAATTTATTCTAATTTATAATATTCAGATATTCAGTCCAACATTCTAAAGCAAATTCAGGGGTATTTTGCCTGAAAAATAGCCCTGAAATCGATAATCGAAAATTATCAATTTCTCTTAATTTTTCATCCCTTTGTACATATATTAGTGGAATTCGGCTGTAAACCAACACAATTTTAAAAACAATGTGTCTAGAAAAGTCCTATTTCAGACCCAGAACCTGATCTGTTTAGCATTAAACCTAACCTTCTGGATCAATTAAACCCATTCTTGTGTATTTACAACACACTGTTTCATTAACTAAATGTTGTACGAACTGGGCCTATGTTTCATCTTAAACCAATAGAGCTGTACAGTGATAGATTTTCCAATCATAGGATAAAGGTTTCATTTTTATTTATTTATTTATATACAGCCTTTATTATTTTTATAAATAACTCAAAGTGGCAAACATATCTAATACTCCTTTCTCCTCCTATTTCCTCCACAACTACAACCCTATGAGGTGCCTGGGCTAAGACAGAAGGACTGGCCCAAAATTACCCAGCCAGCTTTCATGCCTAAAGCAGAACTAGTACTAGTGTTAAGATTGCCTTCAGTAACATTATATTACTAACAATTTGGAAGAACCTTTTGCTAGTTACACTGGTCTCCTCTGATGTATGGCCTCTTATCATTTTACTTCAAATTACAACAGGTAGAATACGTACAACACAATAATTTTACTAGTTTTGAGATATTGTGATATTACTTACCTTTTGTCTTTTATTTTTGTCCTTTATCATGCCAATTTTTGCACAAACCATTCCCTTGAGATCTCCAGTTTTCTTGAAGAGATCTCTAGTCTTTCCCAGTCTATTGTTTCCCTCTTTTCTCTCCTTGCTATTCTCAGGAAATTAGCATTCAGTTGGGTATATCTTTCTCACTTGCCTTTCACTTTCCTTCTTCCCTCAGCTGTTTGTAAAGCATTATCAGACAGCTACTTTGCTTTCTTGCATTTATTTTTCTTTGGAATTGTTTTAGTCGCTACTTCTTATAAAATGTTACACGCCTCTGTCCATAGTTCTTTAGGCATTCTGTCTACCAGATCTAATCCCTTAAATCTATTTCCTCACCTCCAGTGTATATTCATAAAGGATATCATTGAGGTCATACCTGAACAGCATAGTGGTTTCCCTACTTTCTTCAATTTCAGCCTAAATTTTGCAAGATGAAGCTCATGATCTGAGCCACAGTCAGCTCTAGCTCTTCTTTTTACCTACTGTATAGAGCTTCTCCATCTTTGGCTGCAAAGAATATAATCAATATGATTTCGGTATTGACCATCTGGTGGATGTCCATGTGTAGAGTCGCCTCTTGGGTTGTTGGAAAAGCGTATTTGTTATGATCAGCTTGTTCTCTTGACAAAATTCTTGTGTGCCATCATATTTTTTTTATGAGAGAGAGACACTCTTTGTCTGGTTCTTCTGATGAGATTTGTCCAGTATGGTTGAACCTCTGGCATAGCCCTCTCTTCTTCAGAGAAAACAAGCCCCCCAACCATGTCAAGGCACTGCCTCCCTGGAGGGCATAAACATTAGAAGCTGAGCTGGTCAAAATAATTTCAATCATCCTTCTAAAATATACTTTAGCTAAATTTGAATAGGATCTACATTTTTCTACACAATTTTTTCATGTCTGATTTTTTTAATAACATGTAATTAATAGGATCTTGAACTTTTTTTAAAAAATGCATTTAGTTAGGAATACAAAATAATTTTTGTATTAAATTCCCATGTCTGTTCATTAAAAAGTGGTATCAAGTAATTTAGATTTTTTGAAAGGCACAACTAATCCAGCAGCAGCAGAGTAATTTAGCATTCCCTGTACCGAGCTACATTCCCTTTTTCATTTTCTACTAAAGAGGTTCACACTGGATTAGATCTAAACCTAAGCATGATAAAGCTTTTCATCTTCTCAACTGACTATTTTAAAGATGTTCCATCAGATTCTGTTAACTGGCATTTCCTTTAGTGTCACTCATACCTTCTTCCTTTTGACATAAGTCTTCCACAACCTTGAAAACAGAAAGATTAATGCTTATCACTTGGAAAATTGGAGGAAAATGCACCAAGCTGTTTTAATATGCTGCATAACTGTTTTGTACTTTGGCATTTGTGATGGAAAACTTCCATATTCAAAATACAGCCAGCCAAGATATGTTTTCTTATCCAGTTGACTGCTAGCTCCATTACACAGGATTTAAAGATATTATGCTAAGAAAATTCTCTACTACTAGTTACAACTTCTACATTTAGGTCATTTTTTTAAATAGAGGTCCTAGCCCTTGGGTCTGGTTATATGTGGTGAAGTTCTCTTTTTGTATGTTTTCTGCCCGCTCTCCTAGGGAGGTCTGACAGATTAGACATCTCCTTGAGTGTTTTGCTGTTTGTCCAACTTCTAGCTATCCATTGATTGACTTAGCTTTGTATGTTATTCTTTCTGTAAGCTTGAATAGATATGCCCTTTTGGACATACTCATTCTTTCATTCTGGCCAGAAATAAACTATACTCAACACACTTGAAATGTCTCCCAGAATTACATTCTTCCTTAGTAGCACAAGAGATCCTTACTCTAGGCTTGAGAGCATTCACAAAATATGGTACAAGAGAAGCTGGGATTCTGACTCCTTCAATAAGCCTAGAGAGAAGTGCTATAGTGATAGTCTTATCTTTGATAAAACAGTTTCACTAAAACTTTCTCTTTTAGCAGTTATTTGTTTCAAAGAGGTTCCTAGTTTTTGGCACATAGTTCTTGCTTGGCATTGGCAGTCTAAAGACAGGAAACCCTCCCCGCCCAACCTTCAGAGATGTCTGTGCTTTTATTAAGAAACCAAAAAAAGCATAAGCAAGCAGAACAAAGGCTAAGCAAACTTTCAATTCAAATGTTTTATAAAGCCATTGTTCTTATGCTGTCAAGCATCTTTATCTCATTGTTGGGGCTCAGTAATTAGATGGTTGGTCTAGGGAGGTCAAAGTAATATAAAGCAATGCGGGGAACAGAACCCAAGCATATATTCCTTCAAAGACCTAAATCTCCTGGATTTGGATAATTTATATCTTTTTCAGGTCTCCAATGTATTGTGCCTACTCACCTCTATTTGGTCAAAAGATTATACTGTCATTTCTGACTGGTTAACCATTATGCTGACTTTGGTTTGTGATTAGCTGGTTCCTCTCAGTTCATCTATTCTTTTCCAGGTATTCTGCTTCTTTATCCCTATGTCTCCTAGGTCCATCTTCTTGAGGCCCCAAACCATCTTCTTTTCTTTCACTGCTGGGGTCAGATAACCTGATAAGTAGTTGGTTTTCATCTTAACTTCTGAATAAGAAATCAACTCCATAGGAAGACTAAACTTACTTTTATTGGGATTGGCTATAATATCAGAATCTTGCAAGTTTGATTATGTTTGATTATGTTGTACCTTCTCATCCTATTCAGTGAATTAGGGAGATGTATTCTCAGACTCTTCTAAATAATAATATTAATATTGTAAATATATATATATATATTGTTAGATTTGAACAGAAAGAGCGAAATAGTAAATTCTATTCTACTATTTAATGGCTGTCTCAAGGGTTACAAGAATTTCTTCTTCTAAATGCCAAAACTTCTGACTTTGACTTATAATTTAACAGTCCTCCCGGGTGTTGCCCTTCCTTCATTTGGTCATGTGTAATTACTTTAGGCTGATCCCCTCTTCACACATGGTTCAGTCCTGGTTTCCCCCACTGTTATGAATTTAAAATACATTTTGCACTAATTACCTTGGCAACAGTGCTAGCATAACTCTAACAAGGCTACCTTCCTTACTTTCTACATCTACCTACTGATGATACTGAACCCCAAACTGATAGATGATCTCATCCAGCAGTTTTATGTAAATGTTAAAAAAGAGTAGGATCTGAGACATCCCTCAAAATGAGGAGTCATAGGCGTCATCTCTCCCCTTCTATATCAACAGGAACTGACCACAGAGGTAGGAGATGAACCACTGCAACACAGTGATTCATACTCCCAGCTCCCACAGGTGGTCCAGAAGGACACTGTGGTCATCAGTAATAAAAGTAATAAAATGAGCATAAAGATGGATGCACCATCTCCATCCTGGCTGCACCACAGGTTATCAAACAGCACAATCAATGCTGTCTCTACCATACCTAGGCCTGAAACCCAACTGGAATGGGTCCAGATAATCCATTTCCTCCATAACCCTCAGCAACTAGTGTCCAACCACCTTCCACACAGGGAAGGTGTAAGACTGGATAATAACTGTCCAGGATACAGGGATCCAATGATGCCTCTTGAAAAGGGGGCCTGCAGAAGATAGAAAAGGATAACTTTTGCTTCCTTTTATATCACTTTCAACTCTTTTGTTATTATGGCATTTATGTTGCCTCCAAAAGGGGAAAGATTTCCCAGATAAGTTATGGAGGTATTGAAATTAATCTATTAGATGGGAGTTACAAAATCATTCAGCATTTTGGCACAATTTAGAAATACTAAATTATGTGATCCTTTTTTCTTTACTGCTTATTACATTTTTTAAAAAGCCTTTAATTTTAATGTCTTCATCTTCTTTTATAGTATTTTTTTATATTTTTATTATTTTTCCTCTACTACATAAAATAAAAAATAAACTTATAAAAAGAAAAAAAAACAAAATATATGCATAAAATACATAAAAAGAGAAAATAAAAAACACACATATAAACTAAATACAAGTCAATATATGACATCACTAATGCAATATTCTTAATCATTCTGCATTAACCTCTCTTCTCCAATCTAAAAAAAGTAATCTTCCTCTCATACATTTTAATCTTTAAAAAGATCTAATTAATATGGCTATACTTAATCTAAAATAAACAAGAGGAAATTAAAACTAATTTATTCCATTATTATTTATATTATATTGTATCTTTCCTTTCTATCATACTTTCTCTTATACGCTATCCTTCAATTTACAACCTAATCCAACCAATCTTAATACTTCATAATAACTACAATACAATATTTCTTCTTATATTAACAACCCTAACATTAATTTTATTTCACTAATCCTTCTACGTAAGCCCTATATTGTATTTATCCACCAGAAAGTCCTTCCAAACAATCCAAAACTTCTGTAAATTGTTGGTCCTCAGGAGGGCTGCCAATTTTGCCATCTGCCAATTCTATCAGTTTTAATATCTACTGTAGGAACATTTTCCTCTTTCTAAATTCTGGCACAAACCAATCTCTCTGCAGATATCATACACAAAAAAAAATCTCCATATTACTTTTCAAAGTATGAAGCCACTATCCATTAGCTCTAGAAGAAAAGCTTCTGGTTTCATTAGTAATTTATACTTGAGAATCTTTTGCATGACATCAATTAAATTTGACCAATATTTTTATAGTATTTCTTTACATGATTGTTTACTCATGTGGTTTTTACAGTACATATGAACAGTTGAAATATTTACAGTAGTTAGGTATGCTACCTCATGCAAATAATAATATTTATTATTTGATTAATTATTAGGTAGAATTTGAAGATGGCTCCCAGATAGCCACAAAAAGAGAAGAACTTTACACTCTTGATGAAGAGCTACCCAAAAGAGTGAGAGCCCGTTTTGTAAGTATTTGCCAAGAAGGTGTTAGAGTTTTGAACCTGGACAAAATTCCACAAAACAAACCTTGACATATATTATAATATTAAGAGATGTTTATAAAGATTCAGAACTTATGTATCATTGCCTGAATCTCTGCCAGTGTGTAGATGTCAAAATTAACATCATTTTATAAATATATCTTCCCTATCACGCTGAGGCAAACAGGAGGAAAAATAATCTAAGAAGACTATGTTGGTGGAATTTGTACTGCTTATTTATACTATAAAATTATTTGTCTCAAAATTCCTGAGATGTTCTTGGAGTATACAGTGTAGTTTCCCTTGACCATACAAGCATTTAAGGTTTAGCATCCTTCTGATATTTACTTTACTTACATATTATATATACAAGCAGACAATAATAAAATCATGTTAGCAATTCTGTATCAGGAACACGCTTGTCAGTCAAAGTACAGTTGTTCTTGTTAAAGCTAATGCCAATTTATCAAACTGCAGCTAAACTTTTATCTATAAATTGCCTTCTTTTCTTACATCTGTTGTAAAACAACAGGCCACCCTTCTTGTTTTCCTCCAATGTATTGGACTAGGGCTAAGGATAGGAATGCTGGCTCGATTGCTTTTCTTAATTACCAACAACAGATTTGTTGCCAGCTTGTTTCTGCATCAGTTTATGAATTTGGCATGAGAATGTGCACAAAAATATATATGTATTTGCTATGAACTGGAAAGTACATGAAAATGCAGGTTTTACAAGTTTTCCCTAACATGTTGTGGATGGATTGATCACATTTGTACATTGCTTATATCTGTCAAAAAAGATTTCTCAGATGGGAATTGTATTCCATCTCTGCTGGAAAGCAGTGTTGGGGAAGGTTAAAATATTCTTTTAGCAACAAAATGTGGTCACATTTTTTATCAATGTGGGATCCTCTGGACTTAGTTGTTTTCTTGAAGATGTTTCATTACCCAGCTAGGTAACATCATCTGTGCTAGACAGAAGTGGGGTTTGCCCTCTTTCTATATACAAATTCTTGTCCTGTCTGTATTGGTGGGAATATTCTTGGTGGTTCATTTATTAGGCTGCTTTGTGTATTTGTCTGAGTTGGTAGTTCCTTGATTGGGGTGTTGTTTACAGCTTAGTTATTGGTCTAGTGTTAATCTTGGTGTTAATCTCTGTTTTATCTTGGTGTTGATTGCTGGCCAGGAAGCATTTAGGTGTTGTATGTATTTGTGTGTATGTGTTTGTATCTGTATGTGATTGTGATCCAAGATCAGTTCATCAGAAGACCTAAGATAATAGTGAAATTGCAAAAACTTGCAAAACAATTTCAGGAGACAACTGGACTTTTATTATTTGATGTAACTAATACGAAAACATTTTGTTCTCAATCAGGGAGCTTTATCAATTCAAAGTGGAATGATGGCAGGAATTTGTAATGTTCTCACATAGCATGCTACAAGACAAGAAAAAGGCTTAAAAATAAGGACTTAGAGACATAAGGTGGAGGTGACCCTGAAGGGCCAGATTAGCCTCTACCTGCATATTTGGTCCAGATAAAAACACTTTCTGTGTATAAAAATCTGGAATATCTGACCTTGGCTGTGCCATATGATTACTGACTCTAAAATTTCTCTAAGATTGAACTGAAGTAGATTGTGGCCATTGAATGTGATAAATTTTAACTCTTTAAGAGCTATGCAGGATTTATATTAAACAGATTGGTTTTACCGAGACAGAAAAAAACTCTCTGCCAGGAAGGGCTTTTTACAGGTGAAATATATTCTTAATCTCTCTTTTTAGTCTACAGCTTCTGATATGAGGTTTGAAGATACGTTCTATGGTGCTGATATTATCCAAGGACAAAAGAAAAGACAGCGTGTATTGAGCTCCAGATTTAAGAATGAATATGTGGATGACCCTGGCTACCGCAGTTTCCTGAAAGCCTCATTCCAAAAGAAGTGCCAGAAGGGACTATAAAAGAAGGAAAGATTTTAAGTTCATTTTCTCTTGGGATGTGAAAAGGATGAAATTTACTCCCTGCTGGGCAAAGAAAAACAAATGTAACATTTTTGAAGATGTGTTCTTATTCATTCAGATTTCTACCTTGTGTTTAAATGTATATTGAAAAGTTTCCACCAAAATATTTGGAACCCAAAGAAATATCTTGATACAAGGGTTCCAATTTAGGCTTAATTTGTTGAACTTTTGAATCAATTTGCATTGATCAATATCAGTTTTGGAAAAGTAGCCCTGTTGAATAGGAGGAATAAGCCCTACAGTCAGTGAGTGCTTTGCCTCGATTTCCTGATCCTTAAAAATTACCTATGTAGATAAGAATCTTCATCCTCAAATTATATGTATAATTTCCACCAATTTTACCTTTCCACAGCATTTGCTAATACAAATGCAAGTATGAAGAGCATTACAATCTGCCAGTACTGTGCTGTCATCACTTTGCACAGGGCTTTTCACACTGTTTATGCCTTTACTACTTACAAAAAGTACTACTAGTAGTACTTTTTGGCTAGGTTTCAGTTAACATGGGACTTGGGAGGAGGTATTAATAAAAGACAGGTGTTCTTAATGAAGGAAATCTTTAGGAAAGGAATGGGCATGTATATTGAAAGGGGATATTTTTGGCATCTATTTTTAAACTTTTTTTTTCAAGATATTCTTGGGGAAAGAAAGAGCAATTTGTACAATAAATGCCTCATTGTGTTTATAAAATTACAGTTTACATATCTTTGCTTAGCAGGCCAGTTTTGAATTAATGTAATATAGAAAAATAATTTTGTCTTCCTTTATAAATAATAGTCTGCAAATGTAATAGTGTTTGAAATAAATAAATTATGTCCCTTTGCTTACTAAAGTTGCAATGTGCTTTGTATATGCATCTAACTTTGAGAGAACAACCATTGCTCTGTATTTCTTTCCAAATAATTTATATACTTGCTAGACAGCCTAATTACCATTACAAATTCTAACTCCCAATATGGAGGAATCAGAATAGACACAAATAATTTGATCAGTGAAGTGTTTTTCAAATTCAGCACCATAGGATTCCAAGAGTTCACCATCCAGAACAATTCTGCCAGGATACCATTCTGCTAAGGTAACAGTGGCAGAAAAATATAGTTCCTTATCATCATGCCATAAGTTTTAAAGTTGCTTTAACCAGTTTTCAGTTTTAAGTTTTCCGATACATACCCTATAACCATCTATTTATATGCAGACCAAAGAACCCATGTTCCTTCTAATTAGAGAAGTTGTTGTTCAATCACTCACTCGTGTCTGATTCTTTGCAACCTAATGGACTTGCAGCACACCAGGCCTCCCTGTCCTGTCCTGCCTCCCAGTGTCCGCCCAAATCAATGCCCATTGCGTCTACAATGTGATTAACCATCTCATCCTCTGCCGTCCCCTTCTCCTTTTGCCTTAAATCTTTCCCAGCATCACGGTCTTTTTCAATGAGTCCTATCTTTGAATTAGGTAGCAAAGTATTTGAGCTTTAGCATTAGTATCTGTCCTTCCAATGAACAATCAGGGTTTATTAGAATTGACTGGTTTGATCTCCTTGCAGTTCAAGGGTTCTCAAGAGTCTTCTCCAGCAGCACAATTCGAAGGCATTCTTCGGTGCTCAGCCTTCCTTACAGTCCAACTCTTACAGCCATACATTATTGCTGGGAAAACATAACTTTGACTATATGGATATTTGTTGGCAAGGTGATGTCTCTGCTTTTTAATATGCTGTCTAGGTTGAGCCTTCCTCCCAAGGAGCAAGTGTCTTTTAATTTCATGGGTGCTGTCACCATCTGCAGTGATCTTGGAACCCATTCATCATCACTTCCATTTCTTCACTTTCTATTTGCTAGGAAGTGATGGGACGGGTTGCCATGATCTTAGTTTTTTTAATGTTGAGTTTCAAGCCAGCTTTTTCACCCCCTCTTTCACCCTCATCAAGATGCTCTCTCGTTCCTCTTCACTTTCCATTAGAGTGGTATTGTCTGCATATCTGAGGTTGTTGATATTTCTCCCGACAACCTTGATTCCAGCTGGTGATTCATCCAACCTGAAATTTTGCATGATGTACTCTGCATATAAATTAATAAGCAGGTGACAATATACAGTCTTGTCATACTCCTTTCCCAGTTTTGAACCAATCCACTGTTCCATGTCCAGTTCTAACTGTTGCTTCTTGACTATCATACAGGTTTCCCAGGAGATAGATAAGGTGGTACGGTACTCCCATCTCTTTAAAAATTTGCCACAGTTTGTTGTGATCTATACAATCAAAACCTTTAGTGTAATCAATGAAGCAGAAGCATATATTTTTCTGGAACTCCCTTGCTTTATCCATGATCCCGTGAAAGTTGGCAATTTGATCTCTAGTTATTCTGCCTCTTTGAAACCCAGCTTGTACTTTTGGTAGTTCCTGTTTCACATATTGCTGAAGACTAGTTTGTAGTATTTTGAACATAATCTTGCTAGTGTGTGAAATGAGTACAATTGTGTGGTAGTTTGAATATTCTTTGGCATTGCCCTTTGGCATTGGAACATAAAATGATCTTTTCCAATCCTGTGGCCACTATTAAGTTTTCCAAATTTGCTGGCATATGGAGTGCAGCATCATCTTTTATGATTTTAAAAAGTTCAGCTGGAATACCGTCTTCATTGCGAGTTTTGTTGTTAGGAATGTTTCCTAAGGCCTACTTGACTTCATACCCTAGGATGAAGTCCTAGGATGTTCATTGCAAGTTTTGTTGTTAGTAATGTTACTAACAACAAAATCCTAGTAATACCCTAGGATGAAGTCCTTTACCTAGGATGTCTGGCTCTAGGTCAGCGACCACACCATTGTGATTATAAGGGATATTTAGATCTTTCCTGTATAGTTCTTCTGTGTATTCTTGCCAATTCTTCTTAATTTCTTCTGCTTCTGTTAAGTCCTACCATTTTTGTTCTTTACCATGCTCATCTTTGTACAAAATATACCCTAGAAGTCTCTGATTTCCTTGAAGAGATCTCTAGTCTTTCCCAGTCTATTGTTTTCCTCTATTTCTTTCTGTTGTTCATTTAAGAAGAACTTCTCATCTCTCCTTGCTATTCTCTGGAAATCTGCATTCAGTTGGGTATATCTTGCCCATTCTCCCTTGCCTTTCACCTGCCTTCTTTCCTCAGCTATTTGTAAAGCCTCATCAGACAACCACTTTGCTTTCTTGAATTTATTTTCTTTGGGATGGTTTTCTGAGCCACCTCTTGTACAATGTTACATACCTCTGTCCATAGTTCCTTAGGCATTCTGTCTACCAGATCTAATCCCTTAAATCTATTTCTCACCTCCACTGTATATTCATAAGTGATATCATTGAGGTCATATCTGAACAGCATAGTGGTTTCCCTACTTTCTTCAATTTAAGCCTGAATGTTGCAATAAGAAGCTCATGATCTGAGCCATAGTCAGCTTCAAGTCTTGTTTTTACTGAATGTCTAGTGCTTCTCCATCTTTGGCTGCAAAGAATATAATCAATCTGATTTCAGTGTTGACCAATCTGTTGATGTCCATGGGTAAATTTGCCTCTTGGGTTGTTGGAAAAGTGTATGATTCATTTTGTTATGACCAGCGTGTTCTCTTGACAAAATTCTGTTAGCCTTTGTCTTACTTCATTTTGTACTCCAAAGCCAAACTTTCCTATTATTCCATTATCCTTTGACTTCCTATTTTAGCATTCCAATCCCCTCTGATGAAAAAGACTTCCATTTTTTGATGTTAATTCCAGAAGGTGTTGACTTCTTATTTTAGCATTCCAATCCCCTCTGATGAAAAAGACTTCCTTTTTTTGATGTTAATTCCAGAAGGTGTTGTAGACCTTCATGGAACAAGTCAACTTCAGCCTCTTGGCCACCAATGGTTGGGGCAGAGACTTGGATTACTGTGATGTTGAATGGTTTGCTTTGGATTCAAATTGAGATCATTCTGTCATTTTTGAGATTCTACCCCAGTGCTGCTTTTCTTACTCTTTTATTAACTATGATGGATAGTCCATTTCTGTTCAGGGATTCTTGTCTACAGTTGTAGTTATACTGGTCATCTGAATTAAATTCACCCATTCCTGTCCATTTTAGTTCACTGGTTCCCAAGATGTCTGTGTTCAATCTTGCCATCTCATGTAGACCACACCCAATTTACCTTGATTCATAGATCTTACAATCCAATTCCTATGCAGTATTGCTCTTTACAGCACTGGACCTTTCTTTTACCTCCAGACATATCCACAGCTGAACATTATTTTGGCCACTTCACTCTTTCTGAAGCTACTTGTAATTGCCCTCCACTCTTCCTCACTAGCATATTGGACACCTTCTGACTGAGGGGCTTATCTTCTGGCATTCTATCTTTTATCCTTTTCTTACTGTCCATAGGTTTTCTTGGCAAGGGTATGCCATTTCCTTCTCCAGTGGAATCCTGTAGCCAACTTTTTACCATATATCCTGGAACTCCAACATCTAGCATGATCCTTGTTGACCTAGGTGACAG
>JANHZU010005275.1:43410-54834 GCA_032468055.1 Acrochordus granulatus | reverse complement strand
AAGGGTTGCCAGAAGTAACAATATATCTTCTTTTAATAGATTTTTTATTAATGTTCAACAACATAAAAAATAACAAAATACAACATAAAATATATTACAAAACACATAAGAACAAATAATACAATACAATGGGACATAAAAAGAAAAGAAGAAGAAGGAAAAAATGGGGAGAAAAAGGGGGAACCCTCACTCATATAACATTCCCAGCCTAACTCCATATGGATATCCTTCCACAACACCATGTTCCCTTCTTATAATATAATCAAAATTATCTGTATGTTGTGTCCTTATAACAATTCATTTTTAATCATAATAGAATGTAATATACATGTCTATTCTATTAAACTATAGATTATAGATACATTATGCTATACACTATTCATCACATTTTACTCCTGTAACACATTATTAACATATTATTTCTAATTATTACTTAATTATTTCTAATCACATTTTACACAGTATTTCTTATAGTTTTAAGTTTAAATTCTTAGTCATCTAGGCCATCTACAAAAACGTCTTTGGTAAATTTCTTCAGCAGAAAGTCCTGGATTGGCTTCCAAACATCCCAAAACTTCTTTGAATTAATGTCCTTCAGGAGGGCTGCCAACTTTGCTAAGTCAATGAGTTTTAAAAGCCAGTCATCCACCATAGGAACCCTCTCTTCCTTCCACATTCTGGCATATATTAATCTTGCTGCAGGTACCAAACAATTCTCCATATTGTTTCTCAAACTGTTTATCCATTATTCCTAAAAGAAAGCTTCAGGTTTCATCAGTACATTTCATTTTTTTTTCATAATCTTAATTATATTTAACCAATATTTTTTAACGTCTTTACATGTCTACCACATATGTCAAAATGTACCTGGAGTTTGGGCACATTTCTAGCATTATTAGATGGTCCATTATATAACTTGGATAATCAGTCAAGAAATAGATACTATCTATATATCATTTTGTAAAAGTTCTCTTTAAAATCATAGTTCAGAGTAAATTTTACTTGAATGGACCACACATGCTCCCATTGCTCGAGAATATTGTAACCAAAATTTTTGGCCCCTTTAATCATACACTCCTTAATATGTTCATCTTCAAGATTCAATTTCAACAACATTTTAGACAATTTTGCAATTAAGTGTCATCTCGGGTACCTGAAATTTGTTCCAACTCAGCTTTTCTTGAGCAAAAACATACCTTTTTTATCTAATTTAAGTTAAAGATAATTTTTTATCTTTTCAAAAAATTGATTATAAGTAAACCAATGACATAAGAAACCTTTACTTACAATTTCTTCTCTTGGTTTTAATTTAGGTTGTCCATCAACAAAAGTTAAAATGTTTGCATATGTCATCCACTTAGGTTTTTCAGCCACAATAGAATCTTCAGCAGCAAAATCATTTATTCCTATTCCATGTTAGGGCATACCTAACAAATGATCTTTAAACAATGGGTTAATTTTAAGCTTTTCATACTACAAACATGCATGCCACCCAAATCCTAAGACATGGCCTTCAAGTTCCAAGAACCTTGTGTGTTTTGAAAGAAGTAATCCATTCTTTCAATCATACCAGACAGCAAGCTTCATATCTAAGATCAGGGAATCTCAAACCTCCTCTTTCTTTAGCTTCTTACAACAGTTTAAATCTTATCCTTGTTTTTTGCCTTGTCATATAAATTTAGAAATATATTTTGCCATTGTTTAAATATAGTGTCCTTAACCAAAATTAGTAACATCTGAAAGAGAAATAATATTCTAGGTAAAACATTAATTTTAATGGCATAAATTCTACATCAGAGATAGTTGCAATCTGCTCCATATGTCAATATCATGCTTGATTTCTTTCCAGACCTTACCATAATTATTTTGAAACAACATTCACAGTTCTCAACCAAATTCCCAAATATTTAACCTTTTTTCAATCTTAAAACCAGTTCTATTAGTCAGTTAGTTTTCGTCACTAACATTTTTGTCTTCTCTTTATTTATTTTTAAACCTGCCAATTTACCAAACCCTTTGAATCGTCTCATCACATAGTCTGTATTGGTTATGGAATCTTGCAACACCAACATCATATCATCAGCAAAGGCATGTACTTTGAAATTTTGATTCCTCACTTGGAGGTCCTTTATCTTTGCTTCTATCTGAGAGAGCCTGATGTCTCTCAGAAGAATTCCCAAAACCAAAATAAACAGCAGTGGAGATAAGGGACATCTTTGATGTGTCCCTTTCTGAATTTCACAAGATTTAACAGTTCTCCATTCACAATTATCTGTGCCTTCTTTGGTACATAAATTGATCTCAAACTCTGCAAGACGTTCATGCTGTGTGCCATTTTGAACATAAAATTCCAGTTCAAATTATTGAAGGTTTTTTCCTCATCCAGAAATATTAAAACAACCTGTTTATCAGTACGTTGTTGGAAATATTCTGTAATGTCTAAGACAATCTTGTGTTACCTCTTGTCTGTCAAGGTAAAGAGTTACCCTGATCTTCAGATATATATACTCCTTTAGCACTTTCTTCAGTCTGTCAGCCAGAGTTGATGTAAAAATTTTATAATCATTGTTAAGGAATGAAATCAGCCTATAATTCTTAATTAATATCAAATCATGACCTTCTTTAGGCAGGAGTGCAATGTTAGCTTCTGGCATAGATGCACCTTGCAAAATGGAGTTCATAAGTCTTTCGTACATAATAATAATTGGTCTTCAAAACATTTATAATAAAAATTGGTCAAGCCATCTGGGCCCAGTGCTTTTGCCCTCTTGCTTCTCTTAATAACTTCCACTATTTCCATGGTTGTTATCAGACTATTCAAGATACACTGTTGGTCATATTTCAGTTTAGGCAATTTTTGATTTATTAAATAAGAATCTATCTCTTCCTCTGAAACATCACTCCCTTTATAAAGATAAGAATAATAATTCCAAAAAGCCTTTTGCAACCTTGTATTTTCTGTTAAAATAGTTTCCCACTCTTGGATTTTTACAATATATTTTTTTCCGTCTGTTTCCTCAATCTATAGGCCAATCATCTTCCAGGTTTATTAGTATGCTCAAAATATTTCTGCTTTGTAAATTTTAATTTCATTTTCATTAATTGTTATCATAGACATCTGTTACTGCGGTATTTTTATCTGATTAAGCAAGTCTACATCCATGGGTGATTTTTTGTAATAATTATTTATCTTTAATTGTGTTTAAAATATTTTGTATTTTGTCCCTTATTTTCTTTTTTATGTCCTTATTTTATTGAATAAAATATCTTCTCATTACTGCTTTATTTGCATCCCAAACTGTGTTTAAATCTTTACCTTTATGCAAAATGTTATCAAAAAATTCCTTTAAATTTTTACAATCCTTAACCACTTCTTGTTTCTGTAAAATAGATTCATTTAATCTCCATCTCAATAACCGAGGTTTAAGTTTAAAAGTCACTGCAATTGGGTTAAGATCTGAAAAGGTTTTGGATAAAATATCTACTTGGAGATATTTGTGAATAAGTTTTTTGTAATCCAATCATATTAATCCTTGAAAAGAATTTATGCCTTTCTGAAAAAAAAGTATAGTCCTTTGTTGATGCATTTTTAAATCTCCAGGCATCTATCAAGCCCAAATTCTCTGTCTTTTTGAAAAAAAAAGAAAATTGGCAATTTTCCTTGAGTGACCTTTATGGTTTCATCAGCAGACCTATCAAATTGTAGAAATACTACATCATTCCAGTATTCCAGCATACACCAACTTTGACATGAAAAAACAGATATTTGAACCCACAAATGTTAAAAAATTAACTTTTTCTTGATGGGGAACATATACCCCTATAACAATTGATTTAACTCCTTGGGATTCTATTTGAATAGCCACATATCTTCCTTGGCAATCTGACAGCAATAATTGAGGTTGTAAATGTGGTTTAATATAAAGTGCCACTCCATTCATTTTTTTTGATGGCCGATGTAAAGACTTTTCTCAAAAAGTTATTTTCCAAATATTTAATAGTTTTTTTTATTATATGAATCTCTTGTCAACAAATCACACCTTGGTTTAATTTACGTAAATAGTGAGTTTTCCCCCTTTTTTGGGGTGAAGTAACCCAATTAATATTCCAAGTAAAATAAGTACTTCCCATTTTTAAAACCAGTAGTAGTGTCTAAATCTAAAAGCTATGGCTCCCATCTCCATAGCTTACTCATCTTGGATTGTTTGTTTTTGGGTTTTTGCTTTTGTTTTGTCAATCACTGTTCCTTTGGAACCTGCTGTAGTTCAACTTTATATCTGGCCAAAAAACTTGCTGCTTTCTTCACAGAATTTAGTCTAAATTTTTGTTGTTAAATGAAAATTAAAAACCACTCCTTCTAATTTATCGTATCTGATCATTCTGTTATTCTTCTTTAAAACTTCTGTTAAAAATAGATAATCCTTTTTCTTCCTCAAAATGTTTGCTGAGATTTCTCCCAGTAAGATTAGTTATTTTCCTTTTATTGTAAATTTAACCTGAAAATGTTTTTGTAATATTTGCTCTTTAGTGGAACTTCTCACAAATTGAATTATTACATCTCTAGGCAGATGTCTCTTAGTTGCAGGGGGGGAGTTAACCCTATATGCTTTGTCTATTTCATTTGCCATCAATGGAACTTCCCATTCTAGGAAGTCTGCCAGAGCGTCCACAATAATTTCCTTTAAATCTCTATTTTTTTCAATTTGTTCTGAAAGACCCCTCAATCTAAGAAAGTTTTCTTTCCATTTCAATTTGAGCAACATTTGGGCATTTGCAGTTTTTACATTTAACTGATCTGCTTCTTCATCTCTCATTATAAAAAGTTTCAATTTGATCCTGCATCTGTTTAAATTGAACTTTAAGCTGATTCATCTTTTGGTCAGTTTTGGATTCTAACTTCTACTCCATTTTTTTCTGTTTTTCCTTCCAGTCTTTCCATATTTGATTCCATTTCTTAGTTCAATCATTCAGTTTCCCTCCCATATTTTCTTCATTTTTTGAATCTCTTCCAAAATCTGCCTCATATCAAAATCACCTAAAACTCTAAGTATTTTCCTTTTTTGTACACATCTGCTTCTAAGTAACAGCAAAAATGACAAAAGAAACAAAAAAAGGGATTCTCTAAGTTCTTCAGTCCAAACAAACAATCCAAATATGCAAGCATTGTTATGTGCTGTTATTACCAGTCTGCTGTCAATCACAGTGTAGAACACACAGCACAGTGAACTCTCTCCAGATAGTCAAAACAAAAAGATAAGAAAAATGGCTTCTTGCAAAAATAACATTGTTCTTAAACTCTGTCTTAAAACTGTTCTTAAACTCATAATTCTTAAACACACAGTCTTAAAATGCTGCCACTATAATAACATTTTCTTTGCAAACAGTTTAACAAATTAGATGCAGCAGCCTTCTCAAATCCTATAACATTTCAAAGTCTTTTTTTTCTTTCCCATTCCTACTTCCTTGCTGGATTTATAATCTCCGTCTGCAAACCTTCCCATCAGTAAACTCCAAAATATTGTGATTGATTGTAGAAGAACTAAATTTATAAATCCAAACAGAGATACATTCTTAGTAATCTTGCATTCCAGATAAAAAAAAATAGCAATCATAAATCAAAAAGGAAAACTACAACCAAGACAGCAGCTGCTAATTAAAAAACACTGGCTGGACTACAGTGTTTCTCCCCACTGTCCAGAAAGCAATTGCAAAGAATTTTGGAGGGCTCCTGTCTCCCTATAATCTGGTGATCATCTGCTCTCTGAGAGCTGTTGGGACAATTCCCATGAATCCTCTTTTATCTAAGGGGTTCCATCAGCTCAAGGTCTGCTAAACTGATGTGTCAAGTGTTTTTTGGTTCAGGCTTAACACTGAACTGGCTGCAGCACCATATTGTTGGGGAGAAGAAAAAAAAACTATTTTAACTTTGATCAAATAAATTATCATTATATTTCTTTCTTTTACTTTTAACAATCTTCAGTCTTTAAAAGAAAAAAAATTCAGGTCACTCTCTTGGTTTATATTTGTCTTTTGAATTTTAAAACATTTAATTTCTTTTGTACATCCAGGTTTCCAAATCATTCTCTTGGCCTTTCAATTGTAATCTACTTTGATACAATCTCTACTTTGTCAGATAAAGTTTGTTCTTTTTTTGTTGTCTGTCATTTCTTCAATAACATCTTTTGACATAGCCTATCCAAAGAAGTAGACATTATTACTAACATTGTTGATATTGTGGCTACTAATTTCTGACTCCATTCTTCAAAAGTCTCCAGTATTTTTCTTTTTATAACATTTTGCATTTTATAGGCTTGCATTTTTTCCTCCACTTAAAATCTTTAATCCCCTCTTTAAAATCTTCAAAAGTCCAGCTTTTAAACCATGAAATTTTTTATCTCTTTTATGCCTTCCCAAATCTGAAACAGGTCTGTTTCTTCAAGAAGTTGTTCTTTATTATTAATGTTTTATTGAAATCCATTATTCCAAATATATCTGGACCATTTATGTTTTAAAATCAAAATCTTATTTAGCTTTTTTGTTATATATTTCAGGTTTTATAGATTCTAAAATTTATAATTACTTATATTTTGTTCATAGTTTAAAATAAATTACCCTTCAGAGACCTTTCAGACTTATCATTTTGAAGATCTCTATTATCTGTAAATTGTTTTAAATTTTTCTGATTTTTTTAAATTCAATATTTATCAGTGTGATTAATATATGCAGAAATTACTGTATATTAAAAAATAAATACAAAATTACATGTTAATTTTAGGACTAGATTACAGTAATATAAATGTATATAGTGAAACCTTGGATTGCGAGCTTAATTCATTCCAGAAGAATGCTCTTAATGAAAAATGCTCTTAAACCAAAGCGAAGTTTCCCATAGGAAACAATGTAAAGTCAGATGATCTGTTCCACACCCCCAAAAATAGTAATAAAAAAATAATTTTCAATGGAATTTTATGTAGAAATGATTGTCCCTAATATCTGAAACAAGTAACAGTACACAATATAAAGTAAAAATAAAACAAATTAACCAGCCCTTTAACTTTTGCTCGAAGATTTTGAGACAGGGGTCCCCAAGGGCCTGATCCAAGCTGGGCAGAGAATAATGACTGTGGTTCAATTTGGGTGATGGTTCTTGATGGTCCCTCATTTTGTGGAAGAGGATTTCCTCTTAGCCTTGAGTTCTGTTCTCTCTTGTTTCTGTACAATTCTTCGGTGGTTCATCTGGACTTTCCTGGGAAGGGTGGCTGCTTTGAGTGTTAATTTTATTGCTATGGATCCGCTCTGAGGCAGATTCTGGCCATCAGCTGCTGCTCGGCTGGCTGCTATCTGGGCAGCCCCTGTTGGATCAGGAGGATCTACTGCCACCGCTCGAGGGCAAAATGGCCTTTTCCCTTTTCCCTTGGTAATGTCTTTCCTGGGGGTCTTTCCTAGGTGGTTTGGAAATGCTTCTTATCATAACCTGCCTCTGTGCTATGAGAGAGGAGAAGAGATGGGCAGAAGGGGGATGGGCTGCATGGTGCCATGTGAGGAGGGCTATGTGTGTGTATGAGTGACAGGGAAGACAGAGCGTCAATCTTCCTACACTTTGGAAAGAGCCCTGGCTGACATGAGGGAGACAAGAGGGAGGAGAGGAGGGGGAGGGGACTGCTTGGAAGGAGAATCTGGAATTTGGATCTTGTGAATCTTTCTCTTAAATGACTTTCACTTAATTTATGCTTTTTACACAGCAAGAGAGAAGAACCATCAGCTCAGTGAGATTTCCCACACGAGCTCATCATGCAAAGCTCGTCTTGCAAGTTTTCACTCATTAATGGAATTAAATTTTATTAAAAAATGCTGCTCGTCTTCTGGAACTCGCAATTCAAGGTTCCACTGTATGCCTATTTTCTGGTCTGAATTCATGGAGGCTGAACTCCAACTCTCAGTGGATTTTCATCCTAATGGGATTTTTCCATGTATTTTTCCAGAAAAAGAAAACAAGTCTAATTCAAAAAGTAATAGGTGTCCTAACCTTTGTGACCCTCTCCAAATCTACTTGATGTGGCTATTTTCCTCTCTGAAATCATGGAGGATTAACCCTAACCCTAAGTGAATTTCCATTCTAGTGGGATTTTTCCATGCATTTTACCAGAAAAAGAAAACAACAGATTTGAAATGTAGCAAGCTTCCTAACCATTATGACCCTCTCCCAGATACTGGATACGTCTATTTTCTTGCCCAAATTCATGAAGATTAACCCTAATGCTAGGTGGATTTACATTTCAATGGGTGTTTTCCATGTATTTTATCAGGAGAGGAAAACAAGACTAATTTGAAATTTTACAGTCCTTCTAACCATTATGACTCTTTCCAAATCTACTAGGGATGACTATGTTCTGCCTTAATTTATTGAATGTTAACCCTAACCTTAAGTTATTTCCATCCCAATGGGATATTTCTTTTATCTTACAGCCTTGGATGTGGTTCTTTCTCCTAGTCCTCAATGTTAGTCTTCTAGTCCATTATACTCTTACATGAAATACGCATGCTGGCTGATTTTTAAAGACTGGCATTGTAGGGCAATGCTGTTCAATTTACATTTGAAGGAAATAATATTTTGGGCAATGTGGAAAGAGCCCTACAAACTTTATCTAATTCCATATACACGTAGGCTTCCATTCCTATTCATGATGCTAACATTTTAAAAATCAGCATTGAGTGACCTAATGCGAATTCCAGCCTTACATCCTTGCACAGTGATGTTGCACAGAAAGACATTAAGTAATATACATTTCCTCATCCATGCACCCCCTCTTCTTGTGATCAGTTTTGCCTCCACAAAGACTGGCCTTTGCAAAGATGTCCAATATCCAGACAGAGGTAGAATGTCACAGCATCCCTTTAGGTATTGAAATTGGATGGTGGCAGAGGCCAGTGATGTTGTATTGAGTTTTCTCTCTGAATAAGTTACTAAGCTGCTGGAAGAAGCTTCTAACAAATCCTCCAGGAACAGAGAAGATCTTTGTGGATCCTAAAATTAGAGTAAGAGCTTGAATTTTTCCTCCACTTCTTTTTTAAGATTCAGCTTCAATTGATGCCTGAGTGGGATACAATGTTCCAAGGTTAAAGGTGCCATAAATTCTATCAATTAGGGAGAATCAGTGCCTCTCTCTTATGTGCTGTGTAATGAGGTAGGTGGAAGCTCCATAGTACCATTGGAGGGTGGAAAACAGCCTGATTCATTTGGAGTGTGCTCATGTGGGAATATCACAATACTGTGGCCTAAAAAAAGAAGCCTCTTAGCAATAATTCCATATTTGTCAAAAGGGAAAATTGTCTATGGGGATAGGAAGAGTGAACCTGTCTTGAAGAAGCAAAAGAGATGTAGATAAAACAAAGTCATGTTAGGCTATGAAACACATCCAAAGTGACAATACACTTGCTCTTTAGTTCAGCTTATTTTGGCAAATGCTCCCTCATCTGCACTGTCTCAAAGTTTATTCACATTCATTTTCAAAATGCTTTTCAAGGACACTTGTCTATTTTTACCTACAAAAGTTCTTATTACCTATTGTCCTGATAATTAAGGCAGTCCATATTTCCCCATTAAAAACTTCAGAATTTGCAAAGGTTCAGAATCTGTGATTTCTAAAAAGGAATGCTTCCTGAGGCAGTAAGAGTAAATGTGCCACTTTATCCTTGATGAAGCTTCCAAATGTGCCAGGTGTTGAACTATACAATAAAAGTTCTGAATTTTTTTTCTTGGCATGGCTTTTCAAATTTTATCTGAAAGCAAAGCACAGAAGAATGAAATTGACCCTATTTGCAAATCTGTCTGGGCAAGTTGGGCTAAATTAGAGGTTATGTAGATGGATTGATGATCTCAATACTCCATTTGATGAATTAATGATATTACAAGAAGAGGGAAGGTAGTAGGGAGCAGAGGAGAGGCTCAAAATAGTCAAGGTGGCAGGTGCAATTATGCTACTGAAGTCTGTAAAGAAGTGGAATAATTCATGTAAAAAAATTAGAACTTCCCCTGTGTGATTGTAGCCCCCATTTTTATTTTTGGGGGTACCTCTAGAAAGAAAGCTGCTCTGCTACTCCAATCTTTGTACACCACCTCAATAGGTTTATCCATTCAAATCCAGTGGACATGTAGGAACACCTTTCATTTTTCTTTTAGCTGCACTTGTTTTCTACTTCCTGACTTCCTGCTATTGATGGTTGCTCAAGCATTAAAACACGTCTCAGGAAGTAGGATATGGTTACAATGGGAAAGAAAATAAAGAACAAAAAAAGGAAAGTTCTCCTTTCTTCTTGCTCCCCCAAGTCCTTTTTTTCTGTTTCTCCTACCTGTCCAAATCCTCAAGTTCCTTCAACTCTTGCCCTCCCATGCCTACATGTTTCTTCTCCTATAACTTGGACCATGTGGGCTTCTCCTCTTCCTTGTATCCACAATACAAATCACAGTGAAGACTATAGATGAGTTGGGACAGGAGGAAGGAGACACAAATGGACAGGTGGAGAGCTGGCTGAAGTAGACGCAGAGAAAATACAGATGGGAGAGGAGGAAGCAGAGGCCTCCAGGAGGAATAACAGGAAGGACTGAGGAAGGAGATGAAGCTGAAGAGGGTAATCACCTAAAGCCTTGAAGACTTGGTTGTTCTTCAGGCCTTGAGTTGGAACACTGGAATATTAAAGCATGTAGATTTTAGAAAAAATGAAGGAAATTGGAACTGAAAATATTCCAAAAGGAGGGGAACATGGGAATACTATCCCATCACATTGAGAGGGAAGAAACTAACCTTCAGTAACTCTTGCACTTGCAGTCAAGGCAAAATACTCTTTTTGACACTTTCTTTTAAATTCTGGAAGTATAGCTGAGGCACCTCTGTCTTTGCCTTGCTGTACCTTTTGGCATACTGATAAAGATTTTGCACATTACCTGAACATAGGTAATCTTTACATTAGTAGGACAACACAAACCGAGGAAAAGAAATCATAGAAACAATGACAGAGTGAACCTCCTGATGAGATTTAGCAGTCAAAAGGTTGAGTTATTCACAGTAATCAGGGTCAGGGTCAGATACAGTGATGCCAGGTATTTATCGAGATATAGGCACTTAACAAAAGCCTTGAGGAATGTCAGCAGAAGAAAATGTACATGTGGTCAGGCAAAGGTCAATCTTAGCTGAGCTCCATCTGAGAGGTTTAATCTCTTTAGGGACAGGAAAAGATTCTGTAATACTGAGCATGCATTGCAATGCCACTGGAAAAGTGAGCAAGGCAATTCAAGGAGAGAGAAAAAAGAAGGAAGAAAATATGGAGATAAAGTTGTCTTTTTCAAAAACGTGTCTGTGAAGACTCTCACTCGTCCAGGGTAATTGCATCGCAACAAAAGTTTAAAAAGCAGGCATCTGGATTGGA
>JANHZU010005274.1:87057-99055 GCA_032468055.1 Acrochordus granulatus | reverse complement strand
CCATTTTCTAATTCTTGCTCCCACAGTTGATTTCTTCACACCAAGCTGCTTGCCTATTGCAGATTCAGTCTTCCCAGACTGGTGCAGGTCTACCATTTTGTTTCTGGTGTCCTTCGACAGCTCTTTGGTCTTCACCATAGTGGAGTTAGGAGTGTGACTGTTTGAGGTTGTGGACAGGTGTCTTTTATACTGATAACAAGTTCAAACAGGTGCCAAATGAGTGGAGGTCAGAGGAGCCTCTTCAAGAAGAAGTTCCAGGTTTGTGAGAGCCAGAAATCTTGCTTGTTTGTAGGTGACGAGATACTTATTTTCCACCATAGTTTGCAAATAGATTCTTTCTGAATCAGACAATGTGATTGTCTGGATTTGTTTTCACTTTTTGTCTCTCACAGTTGAGGTCTACCTATGATGACAATTACAGGCTTCTCTCATCTTTTTAAGTGGGAGAACTTGCACAGTTGGTGGCTGACTTAATACTTTTTTGCCCCACTGTATATAGCTTCCCAATTAGTTGAGTCCTATACGGCAGAAAGATTCTCACCCTGGGAGAAAAAATTGATATTTCTCCTTCCATTTGTCTCTCTCCAACCTTTTTTATGAACCATTCTTGGCCTATAATTGTACTTTAGAATCTTTTCCAATCAAATATGCCCAAACAACCTTGCTTCTATTTTTTAAATTTTGACTACTTCATAGGACAAGCTCTTTAAAATTCCATAAAATGATGCAGTGCATTTTTCTCTGGAAAATAGAATGGCCAAATGTAAGCTATGCATGGTGTGCTGCATAAAATCGGAAAAGGCTCAGGAGATTTCTCCGTCTGTTTAGCTAAATATTGCTCTCTCATACATTCTGGGTATCCTATGCCCTCTAGCTTTAAGAAGCTGTATTTCTCAGTCCTAAGCATGCAAGAGTGAATTCTGGGGCTATATATTTTTCAATTCCAAATAAAGATTGTATGTAATAAAATAGAGCCAGAGAGAAAGCCAGTCTTATGTAATGATTTGGAACAAGAGAGGAGGGCAATCCATAGTCCATGGGCCACCTATGACCACATATGCACACTGTTCTCTCTTAACCCTGGTTACCTGCACATGTCTCTTTTGAGCACTTTTGAAAAAAAAGCCAATCCGTCAATGTATCAAATAATATAAAATAAATAAAAATTAAATTCAAATATGGCATGATCCTTTCAGGTTTATTTCTCCATAGGTTCAAAAAGCTTGAAAAACAATCAAGTGTCTAATCCTTCCTCCACTTAAATCTCAGAGAGGAAACTTCCTCTGTCATATTTCAGCATTTTGCATAATTGAAAATGATTTGTTCTTTACATATACAGAGTAAATAGCAAAACAACTAATGATAACGGACTGACCTTGTTAAAAAAAGGTAGAATTTGTAATTGTCTCTGCTTCACATTTTCAATATTTTTTACAGGCTGAAAACATTAAAAATCATTCAGCTAAAAGGAAGGTATGGAAACTTAAAAATCAATACAGTTAAATTATCTAATAGAAACAGTGTCTCTGTTAGGGCAACTATCCATCAATTATAACAGCAAGCAATAAAAGAAGTTGAAATCCAATACATGCAGAAGGCACATGGCTAGGCAAAATAATTTTTGGAATGGTAACTTTAATTTGTAAAATATCCTCAAATATTATTAATAAAGCAGACATCACATACAAAGGTATTAAATAGTTTTTCAAACTCATATACTTTGTAAAACTTTTTTCCCCAGGAAAAGCCATTACATGTCTGTTTACTTGGAGTTTTGGTCTTTGACTACACTAGAAACTGTGCCATATTATGTGTTCTCACACTCTTGTCCGTTTTTAATACCTGAGCGCGTTTACTTCAGATACACAACATGATTTTTCCACCTGCCCATTTTCTGATTGGCAACTTGTCTTATTTGACATCCGTCTTCAGCCAAGGACTCCCCACACAAGTTCAATTGCCAAATACTACATGAAAGTGTCTCCTCATAGCAGCTGCTCATTTTTTTTCTCTTTCTTTTAAATTTAGAAAGTATGCCCAGCCAGTAGATGGAGAATGGGATTCTAATTGAACTGGGAAGGAGAAGTTATAGAAATGGGGAAATGCCCTTTGTTGAGCAAAAACTTGGGGTCTCTTACCCTCCCTACCCAAGAATGGCAAAGCCAACATTGTAAGAGACAGAGGTAGAACCCTTCTAAGATGTGATTTGAATTGTTTGAAAAGAACTTTCACAAAACAGATTGTGAAGATAGTTAGCATTTCTTTTGCATTAGTGAATTGCCCCAGGAAAAACATGGCTCATCTGTTGTGAATGGGTTACATTGTCATTGAGTTAAGAAAAAGAATTATGCGGCTACAAAAAATAATTATGCAAAGTAGACACATACAACTGTCTTTGGTGTTTCTATTATCATATTGTAAATATGTGATACTTTTTATACATAGCATCCAATGGAGTTCTTCTGCTGAGAAACTGGAACCTATTGGTAAATTGGACAAGTGGGTGCTTTCTTGAGTAGATGTGACAGACTTTGAAGGGGCTACAGAGAGAGAAGAGGAAAAGCACAATACTGCATAAATGGAAAATTGTTTGTGTGCAGTGACTGTCATAGGAACACTAGCTCAATTGGGGATCAGATGTCTTCCCAAATTTAACTGTCCAAGAATAACAGCCTCTTCTCACCATTACTTCTCCCTGCCTATCCTGCCACTTCCTCTGTCTAGCAGATATGTGTGAACAAAACAAAGACATCAGAACAGGGGTGGGGCATGTTGTTTCTTTCTTTGTCTGGGTATCAACTGGAAGTGAAGAAACTGGGATCACATGAAATATTTGCCTGATTTTTAAACTTTAGCTGTTAAATAATTACATGAGAGTTGTTTAATGTGGTTCTGTCTACCCTGGCCATTCAGGACGAGTTAGCATGGTTCTAAAAGTTAGTATGCTTCTCATCTCATCAAAAATTGTGTACTTCTATTTTGTGTTCTAAATCAAGGAGTTTGTAAGCAGTATTTTTTCTGTCCCATGATTACCAGATTCAATGCCCTTCCCAACACACACACTCCTTTAAAATAAATAATTTTACTTCAATACAGATAAATCCATGGAACCTGGCCTACTATGAAGTAAGATTCCATTTCTCAATTTATAGTCCAGTAATTCAACTCTGCCTTCACTTAACATTCCCAACTAGAGTCAAGAAGATTAACCAAATAAGATAGAATGCAGAGACTTAGGAACCCCTATCTATCGATCTATCGAATTTTTCCGTCTAATCCTCTAGCTCTTTTTATATATTAATCTCAAGGTCTGAAGTTTAGGTCTTTTTCTTTTGTCAAGGGACATCAGGAGATTTATTCAAATTGGTTTTGAAGCCTTGCTCCTTTTTTATGGATAGCTGCCATCTTTTAAAAGTCCCCACCACCATCCCTTCCAGCCTGGGAGCTTTCTGCTATCTTTTATTTACAAAATAGCTTTGTCTGGCATGAGCATCAGAGGTTCTCACTTCACTGACTTAAACATTAACATGATTGCCCCAAAGCCTCTATTCCCTAGTAACACTCAAAAAATTAAAAAAATATAATAATAGGTGACTGCAATTAAGCACTTCCTTTTGACAAACATTCAGCAATATTGATAAACAATTTTGATAAACATTCAGCTGGCTGGCTGGTTTGGCAGAGGTAGATGACTTTTTCCTTGTGAAAAACAGAACATATAGCCAATTGCTCTGAAATAGCTCCTCTATTCCTGAAAACAAAAGAGGCAGAAGACAAGGTATATATTGAAGATCATCTATCCAAGCCCACATATATAGTAGGTCCTGCTATTGCTTAGCACAAATTTGATCAAGTAGAAAAATAGTCTCAGTTTTGATCCCAAGAATATAATGGGACAAATCTGGTTTCAGTGGGAACAGTGTTACTAGTGCAGAAAGATTCTGGTATGAGGGTTTCAAGATATACAATAAAGCATCTATTTGTTTATTTCATGGGCAAGGAATGTAAGAAATGTGAACATTTAAATGAGGAAAAAATGATGCCTACTTAAATTGGCACTAAGTTAGTGAGAAATTTGTAATGTTCCAAATTCTTGTAGCCAGTTCTAAATAGAGGCTATAGTCACAAAAGCATTAATATCTCCCAAATTTGTTCAATGTGGAGAGCAAGATCTTCTGAGTAAAAGAGCAGATCATCCAAGTAAACAACAAAAACAAATGTTTAAACGATAATAAAAATATGAATCATAATTTTCATGAAAACTGAGAGACTCAAGACTGACATGAACAGTGCTGCTGTTAAAACTTCCCATATGAGATAAATATAAAAACACTGTACTTATCTTTCATGCATATCATATATGTAAGATGAACAGAGCTCTTATTGGACAAAAATGTGTGCTTCTGCAGATGTTCCAAAGGCTCAGAAACTGGGTGAAGAGACAAGTTATCCATAATAGTTACAAGGTTCAAATGATGGCAGTCACAGCCGTCAGGCAACAAAACCATCATTCTTCTTAAAAACAAAAGACCAGTGACAGGAAGGAGGATAGGTGGAAAAGCCTTTCCTTCTCTAAGTTCTCTTGTATACATTCTGATTGAGGGGGGTATTTTTGCAGGACTTTGAATTTTAAGAAAGAGATAAATAGTACAGAAGACATGGGAGGAGTCTCTGTGTATTGCAGGCAAGACAGAAGGATTTTTTACTGCAGGGTGTGAATGGTGAGGGCTTCAGGCCCTACAAACTATGAGATTTAGACACGGAGGAATCGAAAGCTATGCTATTCTATTCCCAATAAATATCATAGTCATTCTGTTCCCAAGACCTCCGACAAATGTAATTTGATTGTCGGAACTCCTAATGATCATTGATGAGTAAGGAACTTTCAGTGCACTCTACATAAGGCAATAGCACTCCCTCCTCCTGTTTTTACCACAACAACCTGTGAGGTAGGTTGGACTGGATCTATTTCAACACCTTAAACACTAAAGCACACTGAGCAGAAGAAGCAGTCATCAATAGTCTGGACAAGCTAAATAGACAGAGCATATCTACATGCAATGGCAGATTCTGTGAAGTTGCCCATAATGCCAGCAACCGCTAGGGACTGAAGTGGTACTTCTAAGCTTATCTGGATGTGTAGAGTAGCAGGAATGATTAAAAATCTCAATTTAGCCCATTTCTAGCCCCTGGATGTTAGAAATTAAATGTTTCTTAACAGGCCAGAAGTACAATACCTAATTAATGCTGTAAATGATGAATATGTTAGCAAGGCAATGACATGCAAACTATTCATTGGAAGGAAAGATTGAAGGTGAAGCTCAAATACTTTGGCCACCTAATGCAAAGAAAGGATTCATCATAGAAAATCATGATGCTGGGAAAGATTGAAGGCAAAAGGAGAAGGTGACGGCAGACTATGAAATGGTTAGATAGCATCATTGATGCAGTGAGCATGAATATTTATTTATTTATCAAATTTGTATGCCACCGAATTCACAAACAACTCTCAGAATTTAAAAAATTAAAACAGCAAATTATAAATATTAAAAACAATTTAAAATTAGCTCAAAATCAGCTAGACAGAGAGGGAAGGTGCAAGGGTATATGCGGGGGGGAGGGGGAGATTGGCTTAACCACCAGCCACCTCCATGATGGAATCCCCCCATTGTGGCTCAAAGCCAGCTGATAGAGCCAGGTCTTAAGACCCTTCCAGAAGGCTGCCAGGATCGGTGCAGCTCTCACCTCAGGGGCATAGTGTTCCACAGGGCAGGAGCCATAGCAGAAAAGATTCTTCTCCTGGAGACTGCCAGCTGAAAATCCTTTTGTAGGGTGGGTTATACCCATTGGGGTAAGATGGTTCCTCAGGTAGCCTGGCCCCATGCCATGAAGGGCTTTAAAGGTCAAAAACAACTCCATGAATTGCACCCAGAAGCAAACTGGGTCCAGTGCAGCTCCCAGAACAATGATGTTAAGTGAGCCATTCTAGGGGCCTCCAAAACTGTCTGCCTGGTGGCATTCTGTGCCAGCTGTAGCTTCCAAATGCTTTCAAGAGTATCCCCATGCTCATTGCAGTCGTCCAATGGTGAGATGACCAGGGCATGAGTGACTGAGTGCAGAGACTCCCAGTCCAGGAAAGGGCGCAAATGGTGCACAACATGAAGTTGCGAGATGACTCTCTAGCCACAGCTGCCACCTGCTCTTCAAGCTCAGTTGCAAGTCCAGGACAACACCCCATGTCTATCTGGGGTAGTACCACCCCATCCAGAGTCAGAGTTGTTAAAGTCCTGATCCTAAAGCCCCAGGTACCCAAAGCCATTCAGTCTTGCCAGGGTTCATCTGAAGCCTGTTGTCCCCCATCCAGACCCTCACAGCCTCCAGGTAGTGAGTCAGGTCAGAGGCAGCATCACTTGGATCACCAGGAATGGAGATGTAGATTTGAGTATCATCCACATACTGATGATACCTACCCCATGGTGACAGATTATCTCATCCAGAGGTTTCATGTAGATGAAGGAACAGAGAAAGTACCAAGCCTTGCTGCAAAGCAGCAGTCATGGATGAACCTCACCCTTCCTATCAACACCAATTGGGACCAGCCTTGGAGAAAGGAGCCAAACCAGTGCAAAACTGTGCTGCCCAGCCCCACCCAGCCCCTGCAAACTACCCAAAAGGATACCATGGTCGATGGTATCAAAAGCCACTGAGAGGTCAAGGAGAGCCAGGATGGATATCCTATCCCCATTCCACTCTCACCAGAGATCATTGACAAGCACTATCAGTGCTGTCCCTGTCCCGTAACTTGGCCTGAACCCAGACTGAAAGAGGTCCAGATAATCCATTTCCTCCAGGATCCTCTGAAGCTGCCACACAACCACCTTCTCGACCACTTTCCCTAAAAGGGGTAGGTGGGAAACTGGCTGAAAATTGTCCAGGCAGGTAGAGTCCAGCAATTTTTTTTAAGCAGGGGATGAACCAGGGCCTCCTTAAAAGTTCCTGGAAATATTCTCTCCTGCTGTGAGGAATTTATCTCTGCATGGACCCACCTGCTAGTCACTGTCCTGGCAGCTTTCACCAACCAGGAGGGACAAAGGTCTAATTGACAAATGGGTACACTGACAGCATCAAGGACCTGTCCATTTCATCAGGGCCAACAGGATCAAACTGTTCCTGGATACCCAGTCAAGGTTCCTCCCTAGGCATCTCTAATGAACTTGCATCACATGTGGGTTCCAACTGGGATTGAATCCAAGTGACTTTGTCCATCAGGTGTTCTGTGAATTCCTCTGCGCAGTCCTGAAGTCCTCCCATCCAAGGAAGGATCAGGTCAATGGGCAACACTCTGAGGATGCAATAAGGACAGAGAAATAGTGACTTTTCAGCACAAGGTAGTCCTTAATAGTGACTCTAACTTGTGTCCAGTCAGACTAATCCCTCATATTCTGCCAGCAATGTTCCAGGCATCTCTTTACCCTTTTCAGCACCCCCAAATCCTCTGTGAACCATGGGGAGTGTCAAGTGCAATGAGTAGAGAGAGGCTGCACAGGCGTGATCCTCTTCAAAGCTTCGACTGCCCTTAGGTTCCAGGATGTGACCAGAGCTTTGGCAGGACTGTGAAGCAATGCCCCTGGGACATGCCCCATTTCCCTCTGAAACCCTTCTGGGTCCATCAGTCTCAAATCTGTCAGAATCTGAGCAAACTCTGGGACACAGTGGAGGACAGGAAAGCTGGGCATGCTACTCTCCATGGGGCTGCAAAATGTTGGACATAATTTAGCAACTGAACAATTAGTTTTTTTAAACTGACAGCAGAACTCTCCTCACTCCCAACTGACAAGATCCAAGTTCCATAAAGGGAATAGTTTTCCTTCCAGTCCTACTCTGCAGCAGTTCCTCAAGTCTCCATTAACTAAACTTCCTTGGATCAATTAATTAATAAAATTATTTAAAGCCACTCATATAGCCTCCCATCTTAATCCAAACTCTGTGCAGCTCACAGCCCAAAAATAAAAACAATATATATCAACAATTAAATTAAAACATGACAACAAAAACAAAAAAAGACCTGACACCACAACTAAGTTTTGTCATGCAGATCATAAGTTTTTCTCATGCCAATCTCACCCTATCTTAGCTCTTGAGGGAAAAGTCAACTTTTAAGTGTTTTTTGGAAAATTAAAAAGATAGGGGCCTGTCAGATTTCAGGGGGAAGAATGTTCCATAGGGCAGGGACTGCCACAAAAAACTACATTTCCTAGATCCTGTAAGATGCTAACATTTAAAGAAAGGAATCAGGATCTGGTAGGATAGGCAAATGTTCTCAAAGAGAGGCATGCAAATGTCTGTAAATGTAGATATAGTCTCTGGGGTGCCCTGGTGAATAAATTAATCCATGTTTCATTGTTTAGTCTCAGCTCTTAACATTTTTATTCTAGCCAATATACTGCACAAACAAGTGAAAGTCAGCAGTATGTTCCCCACCTCTACTGTATGAACCAAACTGCAGACATCTTCAATAAACTAAAGATACAATAAAGCTAGAGTAGAATTAATGGATAGAGAAGTGAGCAAATGAAATGTACAAATTCAGCAACAAATTAGGAAAGTAGATAATCAGAATTAATAAATTACACTCAAGAAAAAGAACAGGGAACAGTGAATTGAACTAACCAGCCAGTTCTTTGGCTCTGAGTCTCTAATATAAACATTTCTGTTTTACAGAACAAGGCTATGAGCCTGATAGCAAAATTTACTGGAAGTATGAAATGCTTTCAGAGATATACTCACTGAGCCACTGCTTATTGACCCACACACAGACTTAGCAATAATAGGCATGGATAATAATTTCATATTAACTAGATTATATAATTCCTTCTTCCCTACCATATATTCAATGAATGCTTTCTTAGATTAAAACGGAGATGTTTATTGCTATTTGCAAAGTACTCAGACTAAAACAACTGTTGGAAATATGGTTTTCTGAAATCTAGGGCTGCAAATACATCCTCAACAAAACGTACATACTGTGAGTAAAATCCCGACCCCATTAAGGCAATGGTCCCATTTCCATAGATTTCAGTGTGATGCAATTTTCAACTTATGTCTGCAGCATTTTTATCTGATTTTATCCAGGAAATAATAAAAGTATGCATAGTCTTACATTATCTAACTAGTTTTCACATTTGCACATTTCATGGAACCATTTTTACTGCTACTTATGCAGGGCAGTGTTGTACTATATAACAACTCCTAAATTTAACTGCTGTCTGTTGGACTCTGTTTTTGACAAAGTTCTATGAAAAGAGAAGCAAGAGTTCCCATATTCATTTTTGTTCAGAAAGACAGGGAAGGAAAATATGGAAGCTTTCACAATGTTAACTTCAATTCCATTGTACCATTAAGAGATAAGAAAAGCAATATAAGGCTATTATATCAAGGGTATAAAACATTGTGTTTTATTATAATGCTTACTTCTGCCAAACCATTGAGCCACTCATTCATAAATAGAAGGTAGGAAGTCCTGTCTTTGTATCTTGCATGGCATAGTGACATTTGTCTATTCTTCAATTACTAGCGTCAAAGAGATGAGAAGTTATGTGGAACTGAGCATTTGTGAGATTGCCTTTTCCATCTTCTAAACCATTAAAAAAAATGCCCTGCTGCTGACTACAGGAACCCAATCATGAAATTTTCCTGACAGCAGTGCAGGAGTGTTGTGTGCCAATGTCACCTTCCAGAAATGCAGTGTTTTGTTGTTTTGTTTTTTGCTGACTTTTCAGTCTAGCCTACAACCCAGATATTTTCTGATAATCTCCCCTTCTCCTGCTAACCAAAGCCAACTAGGTGTTGCCACCTGCTGAACTATAACATGGCAAGGAGATATGTTAACTTGAATGTGAGCTTGAATTGGAATGTGATCTTGATGACCTGGGTTTCAAATCACCCAGATACCTCTTCCCATATCCACCATGAATGTAGCATTGTTTCAGATCTTCTGAAGGATGAAGAAAGACAGAAGCAAGCAAGGCTGGATGCACCTTCCATTTTTTCTCATGCTTTATTCTTTGTATATTGGGGGTATAAACCTATCAGTCAGGAGAATATGAATCCTGCTAGTTAAGAATGGAGGCTTGGCCAGCTCAGAATTTTATCCAATTGAAATATAATGTAATTTTTTAAGACTTTCCTGGAGGTTATGTTTGGCTGCTGTAAGCTTTAAACAAAAGCAGAGCTAATATGCTTCTTAATACCAAATGCTAAACAGCAAAAATGACAGGTAGTCTTTATATCCTCCTTTAGAAGCACCCAGTATTCTGAACTCATTGGTCTTAGTTTGATTCAGCAGAACTGTTTTAACAAGCTTATATTCACAATTTCAACTGGTTTGGCTGGATTACACACAAGCAAAAGAATTATGAATATCTGTTCTTCCAAAAGCCTTTTTCTAATGATTCAAATTCTCTGTTGTTCTTTTGTTGTTTTACCTTTATTATCCTCATTTTCTTTGTTTTTGTCAAGAATCACAAGGCTGGGAGAAAATTCAATCAATACGCCAATATACAGGAGAAGTTATGCCACCAGATAAAATATAATGGCAGAAGTTATTTGTTTTTATATATATATATAACCTGTTGTTTATAAGATCTTTATATAATTTCAGCAGCTAAAATCCAATAATTGAAATTACTCAGAAATGCCTATTCTTCTCTGTTCATACAGTGATGTCTCTATCAATAATTGGGCAATTGTAAACAAGCCTGTAATGTTAGATATAATAGTTTGAAGGATTATGCTTTCACCAGCAAATTAACTCAGTTCAGTTCAGTGTCCTTTTAAAATTTATTACAATATTCACAAAATGCAGACATGATGGAGAGCTTCCCCTAGCCCTACAGTATGTCTTAATGTTTACCATGTGTAAAATATTTATTAAAAGATCTGATTGTCATTTAAGTCTTTGAATAAATTTGAGTGTTTGAATGAATCACTGATGAATTATGTCACACTGATTTTATTCAGAATGTATTACAGCCTAATGGATGCTAACTTTGGAATGTGCTGCTGAACTCAATGAGATTAATTACTGTGCTAAATAAAAATGCATAAAACAGCAGCACTGAACACATTCTTAAATAAAAAAGACTTTGTGGTATTCAACTTATGTTCAATTGTATGTATGACCAGAATTCATTAATGAATCACAGAGTTATTTAAATTTCTTCCAGAATTCATCAGAACTTTGCATTAAGGAAGATCGAACTATACATTAATAAAAAGAATTAGATCCAGATATTTCATTTTCAGAGTAAAAACAATTCCAAGCAACATTTTGTTCTAAGCCCTCTAATAAGCAGAATGAGAACAAATAATTTTAGGAAAGTTCAGTTATTCCTAATATTATTCTTAATATTATTATTCAGCTATCAAGGATTTGGAGATGTTGCATCTTGATGTCCCTTCAAGGACTATATTCTTTGAGATAGTATCTTTGGTGACTGTATATTATGGACGTATGTTACTGTATATAAAATGTCCTCACTTTATGAGTCCCAAATAATACATGGGTCTCTACATAATTTGTAAATCACTGTATTAATGATAATCTTGATTCTTTGATTCCTCTTGAAAGCCAATTCATTTATTTGTCAAGTATTTGGAATTTTCAGTCATCAAAAGAATGTCCATGGTCTTTAAGGTGTAAATGCACTGCAGATTACCAAGATTTCTTATTTTGTTGCAAACATTTAAAAAAAGTTTGCAAATTTTTGCAATTTTGCTACAAACCATGACCTAAATTAATGAGAATATCCACAGATAATTAGGACAGGACTTTATCTAAAATAGTTTAAATTTTTAAAAATGTTTGTAAGTAACCCAGAGTTGTTTAAAATTAATGGCCATACAAATATTTTACAGAAATAATTTTGAAACAGGAAGGAAGGAAGGAAGGAAGGAAGGAAGGAAGGAAGGAAGGAAGGAAGGAAGGAAGGAAGGAAGG
>JANHZU010005274.1:67180-79995 GCA_032468055.1 Acrochordus granulatus | reverse complement strand
CGGAGGGGCTCGGATGGGGAAAGCTGCGCGGCAATCCATTGGCCGGCCGGCCGGGGAAAATCCCAACGCCGCCCGGACCGTGATTCGCTGCTTGCTTATATGCCAGGTCTACTCCGCTTTCTACCTCCGTGCTTACCACCCTGAAGGCGAGGCAAGTAGCCACCGAGCTGCTCTTTCGAAATAAAAAAGGGGGAGGGAGGATGGGGAGCACCGTCCTCTGGACGCTGGTCGGTAATCCGGGTGAATGGTCCCTAAAGAGCCAAATCCGCGCCTGCCGAGTGCCCGATCCCTTCTTCTTTTGCCCTCGCCTCGCCGGAACTCCTTCCCGTCGGAGGTCTTCTTCACTTCGCGCCCCCGCCAGGAGGGAACTTCGACACCTTTCCTCCCAAGGGCTGCAAGTAGATCCGCGGTCGGCTGCCTCTTACCTGAGTGGGACTGCCTGGCCGTTCTCCATCTGGCAGGCCACCAAAGCGTAAACGACGAGGAGCGAGATCTTCGGCACAGCCATAGTCTCCTCTCTGCAATAAAGGCTCAGTTTCATTGAAGAGCCATATTGCGCCCACTCCGGCCCTGCCTATTACTCTCTGCCTATTTAGGTTGCAATCCCATCAACAGGTGTCCCAACTGAAGTTGGTAGGGTTCCCTTCAGAGTGCGAGAGCCAATGACTGGCTTTGGTAAGTCCAAGAAACATAGCGAAGCATCAGCATCCTTCCTGAGCATTGGACCAAGCTGGTGTAAAGTGGGAATTCTCTGAGGGTGATATCCATTAATTATGCTCGTACACAGAGGCATTTACAGAGAATTCACCAGTCTCTAATATCCATTTAGGAATCTTGGGAGCTTTGGCAGAGTTCTATATTTACTATCACAACTGGGCAGACCCAAGTCAAATCATTTGTGCCAAGAGATGAGGACCAAAAATAGAACTGTTCTTAAAGAAAACGAGTCAAAGTGGCAAGATGTATTTATGCTTAAAAGATAAATGCCCTTTTTATGTTTCATTTTAAACTAAAATAAAATATGGATATGCTGAAACAATTGAACCCCTGAAAACTTTGTAAGGTAAAGCTATAAAATCAGAATGTGAGTCATTTATGGACTGGAAAATAAATATATTATTTATTGTAAAATACAGAAATAATTGTGCATTCAGAATTATAAGCTGTCCATCACACAATTTGTCCCTCCCCCCTTTGGTTCAAGCATTTCCATATATTCAGTATTTTTTAAAAATACCAATAGCATCTCCAGGAATATGTATTTCTTACACTCTTGAGTTTTCTTATCTCATTTTATAAACAGTAATCCCTGATCTTCAAGCCTCTGTATATACCACACACTCACATACTCAAAGAGGTTCGCCTTAAATTCTTTCCTACTTAATTTTTTCTTGCAAGGAAGTCTATAAGGAAGTTCTAGATACTATATTACTGGAGGGAGGTGGAGACAGAAGGGTTTTAAAGGGTATTTTGTGTTAATATATATTACCTTAATTACAACAACCTTTAAGGTTATCATTGCTTTAAAAAAGGTAAGTCCCACATTGAAATTAAATGCACTTCTAGTTGTATTTTTTATGGAAGAAAAAAGCTTTGTTTGTAATGACTAAATATTTTTTAAACTTGTAGGTGGACATTTCCTGTTATTCCCTATCTTCCTAAAATATTGATTTTTAAAAATCCAGAAAAGATTACTCTGGATATTCCAAAAAACCAAGATAAGCCTAGCATCCTTGAATTGTAAAACTTATGAATACAGGGCACTCACAGTTTTAAGGCTGAAACATTGTCTATGGATCTGAGAGTAAGTCATCCTCGATTCATTAACTCCTACATTAAAGAAAGCATGGCCAGGATTTCTGCTGCTGGAGTTGTATGGTCGCTGGAGCAGAGCTATTGGAAAAAGGCTTACCTTCAAATGGAAGGCTTCTTAAGGAAGAGTGGAAGGTGGAAGTTTCCTCAGAGTGATTTTCAGAGTTGCGGTGGTCTTCAATGGTCAATGACCCCTTTTATACATATCACCAGGACAGAAGTGTGTAGGCGTTCAACGAACACTCACTCACCAATCAGCATCTCCTTTATCACTATAAAACCAATCCAAGACTGATCACAGAACTCCAACTCCCGAATTACGTCATACCCAGTCACTGAGTATTCCATTCACAAAAAAATTGCCAGTCATTTAGGCACATCCGATAGCTTTATTTGCATTTAGGTCACTGAATGGCTGGGAAGGGTGGGGGTGGACAGCAGGAAGGGACATAGAAAACAATTAATGAAATGTAAGGGAGATCACCCCAAGTCATTAATAATACTTAGACCTCCCCATTGTCTTTTATCCCTCCAAGATCTCCCAAATCTTTTTGATGAATAAACTCAAAGGGTAGGTTATTCACTTATTAGAGGCGACATCTACTGCAAAAAGTGCTGCATTGCAGAAAAAAGCACTTTGGGTGGCATACATCCTTTTTCAACTTTGCGTCTACCAATGACCACAGCAGTCAAAGAGGCATTAGAGAATCCTCTTTGAACCTTAATTACAAAGTTGGCATCTGTGTCAGAGATAGGCACTGTCTCCTCCCACACTCAGCCTTGGGGGCATTGTATATTAAATTAAGATTCCTTGATATGTTCATATCTTTACTATGCTGTGTAGCCAAATCTTTCTCATAACTACTCAGAAGTGGGACTACCTTAATTCAATGCCCAGGTAAAGATGCTTAGGTTCCTTATCATGGCATTGAGGAAAGCAAGGAAATCTGTTTCGAAGAGCCTGACCAATCAGATCTCCTTCCAATGTGTCAGATCACAACTCCCATCAACCCTGAGCTGCAAAAGGCTAGTATGGGATGAGAGTTGCTGATGGAGACAGTTGTGCCCTGGCAAGTGTCTCCTTTCCCAGTTCTGGATTCTAACCACCCTTTTTTTAAGGCAGCCAGCCTGAGGGAACCTTCTCGGAAATAAGGACTGACTTCCAAATAAGGATCCATAAGCTTGGGCTCCTGTACACAATTTTTTGTTGCGAGGCCTCATTTGTTAACATTGGGTTTCGGAGGAAGGTGCAAAAGACGAGGTTGCCTGACAACTTTAGCACTTGGACCTGGGGGTGGTCCCTTGCAAAGGTCCCTTGTGGGTAAGTGGGAGCGGCTTATTCTAGTTCAGTGGAATTGTCCACTCCTTATTTAACCCCATGTCGCAGAGAAAGCAGTGTCTTCACCTCCTATTTAGCTGATGCCAGGTTTTAACATCCAGTGCAAATGCGTACAAGCACCAAATGCAGAAAATCAGGGATCACTTGATTCATAGCCCCGTTCAGTCAATTATATGTTGGAGGATCTGGGTTCAAGTCACCAATACCCAAGTGTTTCCAGCCCCCAAGGGCATACCCCTTTGCACCTGTCAGATTGGGAGACCAACACAACAGGAAACTCGTGAAGGCAATGCACGACAAAATAATTAGCAATAAACGACATCTTTCCTGCCAGTAGGCAATTGTCAGAGACATATCGACAACCAGATGGCAACCTGGGGAAGAAGGATGTGAGAAACAAAAGGAATCTTCCCAACTGGGTGCTCTCAAGATATTTTGGACTTAACTGTGAGGTGGGCAGGGAAAAAATCCCAATCCATGTGGCCAAGGGGTATTACGGAGGTAATCCAATATATCTGAAACATGCCAAGTTGCAGAAAACTATTGTAACCCCTCAAGAAAAGCCCCAACGTTTCTTGCAAAGTCTTCACAACGAGCTCCAAAACAGAATTCCCTGGGATAGATTCCTTTCTTGCAAGACTGATTTTGGATCCACTGTTGCTTTGAGAGCGAAATTACTCAGCACGCTCTGTTTTTTGAAAGGCTTGTCTTCTTCTTCTTTTAAAATACGAAGTAAAAAAAAAGAAGACCTGATCATCCTCAGCCTATCAGACGAGCAAGCCTGAGCCCGTCGTCTGGCGATGGAAGGCAAACCGGAGAGAGAAGTTACTTTCGCCCTAGCGACATAAGAAGGATCGTGGTGATCCTGCAGAAGATTGATTGCGGGGCTCCCCGTACCACCTGTCTGAAGCTCTGGGATTGGAAGAGCATGGACAGTCACGGCCGCGTGTCTGGGATCCAATGTAATTCGCTTCTCGCTTGCCAAGCGCCACGGCTGTATCGATTGTCTTAATAGGGAATTGGCCAAGGGCTGGGGTGCGGGGGGCGGGTAGCGTTCCCTCGCTCTTCCTTTCGTTGTCTCGTGGAGTCCCTGCTACAGGAGTCCCGGTCAGGTTCTCGCCAGCCCTCCGACCTATTGTCGGCCCCTCCCAACTTGCACAACCCCCTCCCCCTTCTGTTTCTGGGTTGAAGTGGCCACGTTCTGCCCGACAGGTTTCCAGCTGCTTCCCTAAGCCCCTGCCATTTGGAGCGAACAGAGTAATATCCGGAGAGGAGGTGGAAAGCCGTCTCGTGGAGGGCGACAAGGGGCCAATCCATCACTCTTTAAGGGACTCTTAGTCATTGTCTAGCAGCTGCGGAGTCGTGTCTGGCGCTCGGACACCTGCTCTATCCAGGAAGTTTGGATTTGCTGTCTGCGCTAGACCTAACAGAGCACCCACGGGCTCCCACCAAAAGGGGGAGAGTGATGAAAGGTGGAAAAACTCTGTGAAGGTGTGTACTTCCCTGAGAGGTGTTGACTCGCTCTATTTCCCGGGCGCAGGTGTTTGTGCTTAAATGCGCGCCCTGTCCTTTCCCTACCTGCCCGAACCCAAGGAACGCTGTTCTTTCGCTCTTGAATGAAGCGGGGCTCGAAGCCTTCCCTCCATCGGCAAGCCAAAAACGCCAGAGAATTCCGCTTGCATCGAACGGGGTTTTTCCAGAATAATACGAGCATGGCATCGAAACGAACGGCGCAATGCCCTCCTGTTCCAAATTAAGGTCCGTACGTCGAAGAAGGCAGGCTGCCAAGGGACTGGGAATGGTGAGAGCCTCGCCATTCCTCCCGCGGCGCGAAACCACTTAGCTGATTACTTCCCTTCCCTTGTCAGCTCCGCTGAAACTAAAGGACACTCGATAGCTCCTGTTTTGTTTTGTTTGACAATGACCAGGTTGGAATGGGTCAAATTCTCCGCCAGGTCCTAATGCTGTAAGTCCGGCTTCCCCCTTAGCCCCGAAACACTTCTCGATACAGACGACACTGAGTAGCGGGAAGGTGTTGGTGAGTTGGCGACGGCTTTAGAGAAAATGGCCTCAGGCGGGAAGGGAGTCAGCCCAGCAGGCTGTTTGCTTCTGTAAAGGGGGAACCCTTTGGGTCTCCGCCACCACAAAGAATCCTCGCTACTCTAAATGGGAACCTTTCTTCCACTGCCTTTACCAAGCGCGTCCCTTGGTCGGGAGGCGCAATGAACAGAAGTCCTAGAGGTTGCCAAGTGCGGATCGCTCTCTCCGACACGTTACGAAGCGAGGGAGATCCTTTTCCGAAACGGGACGGATTGGCCAGCGGAAGCCGGAAGTTGTGGACGATCTTCTGGGCAGCCCAGGGGGTGGGAGATGCGGGGAATGCCTGTAAGAGGCACCCCCGCGGCCGCTTTCCGGGTGGCGGGACGACTGGGTGGGAAGGCTCCCTGTTTGCTTTCCCCTAATTGAGAGCCGAGCCGAGTTGTTTCAATTCCGCCAGCAAGAAGGCTTTCCTTTGATGGGGTTCTGAACTTGGCTCGTCTGAAGCCGCCAGAGCCTCAGCGGAGCTGACAAGGGAAGGGAAGTAATCAGCTAAGTGGTTTCGCGCCGCGGGAGGAATGGCGAGGCGCTCAACGTTCCCAGTCCCTTGGCAGCCTGCCTTCTTCGACGTACGGACCTTAATTTGGAACAGGCGGGCATTGCGCCGTTCGTTTCGATGCCATGCTCGTATTATTCTGGAAAAACCCCGTTCGAATTCTCTGGCGTTTTTGGCCTGCCGATTGCGACTGTGTTTGACTGTAAGAGCCAATACATTAATCTGAGAGTAAATTGTATTGGATTCCAGACTAACTGCTTCTTAGATCACGCTGCCTAGCCCGAGGCATTTTTTCTCAAAGAGACTAATGGAGTTCGGCGCCTATTAAAAAATTTGAATTAACAGTAATAATAATTCCATTAAAAAAGTTGCCTCTGATAAACCTGCATAGGACTGAGTGTACACCTAAAGCTTTAAATTAAAATCACTGCATTTGGAGACAACACATATTTACAAAAATCCGTTTGTCAAAGGGCCAGGAGAAAACCACTGGGAAACTCATTGAAGTTGGTGAGCTACAGCTGCTCTCAGCCCAATTTCCCTCAACAGGCTGCTTCCATGGAAGCCACCCTGAGCAATTGAAAGAAAAATGGAATATACATTCAACGAGCAAACAATGGCCTCTGTGATGGCTCTGAGAAGGCCAGTAAATCAGGAGCTGAATTTTTATCTGGACAGTTTCTAGAAGGGCAACATGGTTCGGCTCTTAAAATCCGTGCCATAAACAGGAATGCAGCAGGTTAAGATTGTTCATGGATGAACTAATGAGTTTCTTGAAGTTGTAAAGCCCCCCAGAGGAAAAGAGAATAAGAGTTGCTAGTTGAACTTGTCAGATAGATAGAGACAGAGAAATAGAGAGACAGAGGGATGAAGAGAGAGAGAAAGGGTGCATGTGAATGAGATGCCATTTTTTGTGGCACATTCTCTCAGATGAATTTATTGAAATTCAGGACACTCATATTAGAATTTAAAGAACTTTTAAAACCATATCTCATATTCCTCTATTAAACTGATGAACAGTCAAGATCTAGCATCACTGAAACTTAGATTAAATCCCACTGCAGTGTACAGAATAATCCAGCCAGCACTGTAGTAGTATATCCATAATGTTCACATTGTCACAGCACTTCCTCAGTTGTTTTATCAATATCCAGAGTGAGGTGCTTATCTGGTCAGATCACAGCTGTCCAGGCATCCCATAGAATTTCAAATTTTGATGGTTCAGGCTTTTGGGCATCAAGTGGAGTTACTCGATGCAATTTTGTTCATGTTACAGAAAGTGTCAAGAAGCACATTTTATATATCTATCTAAATTAATTGTATAAAATATGTACAGTGTTTATTTATGTATTTATTTATTAAATGTATACACTGTCCATTTTGCTGCTGAAGTGACTTTAATGGTTAAGGCATCAGGCTAGAAACCAGGAGGCTGTGAATTCTAGTTCTGCCTTAAGCATGAAACTGCAGGCTGGGTGACTTTGGGCCAATCACTCTGCCTTAGCCTAACTCACCTCATAGGCTTGTTGTTGTGGAGAAAATAGGAGGAAGAAGAAGTTTTAGTTATGTTGACACCTTGAATTATTTATATAAATATTAAAGGCAGGATAAAAATTAATTAATTTAAAAACAATTTAAAAATATTTATGCACTAACCTGGAAGTGGTATTTCTACAGCTAGCATCCTCATTCAGCCCTTCAACTGAGCCACTGCATTGAGAATTGCATGATCAAACTATAATCTCACATTTTCTTTTCTGTTTTTTTAGGACCAAACCCCATTCAGATCAACTGATTTACTGCCAAGGAAGTGTGTGATCTCAACCAAAATCTCTTAAATAACACAGAATAGAACCTATCAAGAATAATAAATAAATAAATAAGAATTTCCAGTAAATCAGAGGATAGGATAACTGGGTTTTCATGAAAGATGAAATAAATCCCTGAAAAAGTTTATAATTCAAAATTAATCATTAAACAAGAGCCAGGAAGGGGAAAGAAAGCCAGGCAGGTTTTATAATAACCAGCCAGCCTGAATGATGAAAGGAATTGTGGAGCATTCATTAAATCAAGATGTAATTGTGTCAAGCTAAGGAATGCTGCAAGATCCCTGTAATGAAATGCAAGAGATTATTCCAATCTCAGTGATAAGATGTAAGAACACTGTCTAATCATTTCAACAGAAACGACACACTATGAGTTTTGAGAGTTTCATAGTGTATCTCTCTAGACAAATTAAGTACATGTGCCAAAATAGCTGGGACAAATGTAAATATTTTTTTATTCATATTTTTCTTTGAAGTCTGGATATCTCTGGTTTCTTGCAACTCAGTTGGGCAATTCTGCATATGATCATTCAGAAGTACATTTTATTGAAATCTGGGGCCACAGGTAAGCACAGGATAGGAGTCTAAGCCTACAATGGAGAAAGATTATTTACCCAAGTGACTTAGAAACTTAAGGCAAGTTCTCAGTTCCCTATCTAGTTAGGTCTCCAGCTAATCAGTTTTATGATGAGACCCACTGGTAAAACAAACAATTGTCTCTTTAGTTGCAAACCAACTACACTAAGGTATATTGTATACAAAAAAGTCCCAATTCTATGAATCACTAAAAACTCTGAGAATAAGAAGTAGGCTTTTAGGTATCTACAGAATCAGTTTGATATGGCTTCTGCTTTACAGAGACAGCCCTATCAGTGTCCACTGCAGTATATATGCACATGCAAGACAAATATTCATGGTCCTGTCACCTTTGAATCTTGATGTACATTAGGAATGTGCAAAATGAATACACTCTATATCAGTGTTTCAAATAAAACCATCAAGCGGGAGGGGTATCTGGCAACTTGCACCAAGAAAAATGAAATAGGATAGCTATTAAAAATGCTTCTTTTTGCTGAGATTCTTCAAAGACATAGCTCATTCAAATTTTGCAGAGGTAAAAAATCCCTTGAAGTTTACACAACCCTAATTTATGTGCATATGCATACAGATATATCTACATTTGGCTGCAAGTCTCTCTCTCTCAAAAACAAGCAACATTTTTTGGATGGGGACATATGTTGCTCCCCCCACAAAAAATGAATTGTGAAGCAATTTAACATTGATGTATTTAATATCTAATTTCAAGTTTACTTTTAATGTGCCTATTTAACATACATATCCTCCACACACATTTATATGATTATTGTCCCTTCTCCAAAAATCCTAATAAAAACCAGGAAATAAAGAACAAACTGTGACTTCTCCAGTAGCGAAGAAATTTAACATTATTTCCAATATGAGAAATCAGAATGGCCAGCTTGCAAACTTGGACAAACCTTATATTGTACTGTATGCACACCTGATATTATCTGAAAGAGAATGTATTTGGAAATAAAATCCATATGAAGGCAGTATCTTCATTACAATAGGTCATTAGCTGTTTTGCTTAAATGATCTAAGCATAGCAGTTTAACATGGTGTAGTCCAGGTGTGATGGGATTGCAACTTCCAGAATCCTCAGGCAGGATACTAACTGGGAAATGTGGGATCTGGAATCTCAAACATCTATAGGTGCCAGTATGGACAAAGAGATCTCAAAAATGCAACTCTGGTCTATGGATATGGAAACACTCAAAAAGAAAATGAATACCCATTATCAAATTTTTACTTTTGGATTTAACCCCTTCAATTGAAGTTCCTCATCAATGTGCAGATAGTGTATGACATTTTTAAAATATTTAATCAAAATAGTATAGCGCAATATGGAATTGTGGCTTTTTACAAAGCTATGAAAAGACTTTTCTGAAAAAATAATTCCTATCCTACAGTATCTGTACATTTTACTATTTGCCAAATTGACATCTTATGTTTCCACCACAAGCACTGCTCAAGGTAGCTATAAAAATCATAATTAAAACTTATAGGATGAATAATAATAACACATGAATCATAAATGATAGTATCTACAAAATTAAGCCTCACTTTAGCAACAATCAAATTATTTAAATTAAAAAAGAAAAAAACATATCTGAATAAACATGTAAATGCTTCATTTGCTATTTATCAAATTTTTATGCTTCCTGACTCCCAATAAATCTTGCAGAATGTCAACATGTTGGGCTACTGGAATAAATCCATAAATAATACAAGGTTGATATTTTCTATTTAGATCAACCAAAAAGTCATGAACAAGCATTAAGTTCTTCAAAATTCTTATTAGTGTGGGGGAAAATTATAGAGTATAATTCATCATTATGAAACAGTAATAGCAAACATATAATGAGTCATTGAAAAGCATAATTTCCTTCCTTTTTTCACAGGAAAAGGTTTTTTTTCTTTTCTCCCGATTACGAAATTTAGCTGATGAATTCAAATTAGCAATATTTACTGAAATGTATTTCCCCTTTTTCTTTAACTTCTATGCAGATTTAATATTTCTACGTCTATTTCTGTAACTTTCTATTTGTCTATCTGCATATATAGTGTAGATAATATGGAAGCTTCAATCAGAAAAATATGAAAACTAGGCTTTTAACTAAAAATCATGATGATTTTCAAAATTCTAAAATTTCTAAACTGCTTGTCTCATATACAATTATGTAATTATTTTATTTAATCCTGCAGGAAGAACCCTTCTGAACCTAGGAAAGGATTTACTTTCATGTCATTTCCTATTCAGTGAATACTCTTTAGAAATAATTGCTTTACAGGGTAGTTTCTCAGCACTAATAGATTTCTTGCCACAGGATTTAAGCCACAAATAGTCCCTGTGGGCAGAAAAAAACACACAAGGAAAGAAGAGTAAAGCAAATAGCAATGTTCACTTTATAGTTTTTATAAATACACTCTCCCCATTTGCAGAATCTGAGCATGTACAACACAATAAACATACAAAATAAGAACAAAAAGAAAGACATGCATATATAGAAATTCCCCAGATGGCCACCAGAAACATTCAGATATTGGAATACTGGTATCTTAGCAACTTTATGAAATGGCAGGAGGGAAGGGGTTGCTCATTGTCCACTGATGAGGGGTGCCCACAGCAAAAATATATAGTCCTGGCTCCATGTCCCCCTTATAGTAGGGATTCTAAGCAGGCCTTCTTGCTGTATTCTCACAGACAGGACAGATTCGTTTTAGGCAATGCAGTGCCTGATGACCCTGGTATTATACCATACAGGGATGTATGGGTCAACACAGGCACTTTGAACCGTGGTTGAAAACTTACTGGTAATCACTGTAGTACTTTTAGTTCGCTATGATAGCATTGTCCCATATTGCTTCTATTTTGGATGAGCTGCAGCTTTTAACTTATCTGCTTTGAGATCAACTCCAAGAGTTATCCCAATTGCATCCTTGTAGTAGGTAGTGTTGTAACAGGTAGTTGGACAAACCCCACACACAAACACGTGGCCTCTTAAGCAGTAGCCAAATTCTTCAGGGAAGTGTCATCCTATCCAGAGTAAGTGGTGTGGCCAAAGAAATTTGGAACCTCCAAATTCTTCAGGGAAGTGTCATCCTATCCAGAGTAAGTGGTGTGGCCAAAGTTCCTGAATTTACAAACAAAAAGCAACTTAGTCTTTGAAGGATTGAACCTAACCAAAGCTAGCCCCATCCAGATTCTGACAATCTCCAGGCACAGTTCAAGCTTTCTACAGCATTCCCAGCCTTGCCTGAAGTGTTCATGTACATGTGTTATCTGCATCCCTTTAGGCAATCCAGCAAGATACTATGTTCAATAGTATCAAATGCTGCCATGAGATCTAATAGGACAAAACTAATCTAATACTCCTCCATCGAGGTGGTCTACCAAGGTGACCAACACCTTGACACCTAATAGTTTACTCACTTGGGCCTAGGTCTTATTTTCTTTCCAAACTTTTAAAACCTCAGTTCTCTTCATCTAATTAAGGCACACCCTTCCCAAATTAACTGGCTCAGATCCTATTGTTGCCACTTTGGCTAAAAACTTCCATAATCTTTTCTAAATGTGTTTCAGGTTTGATTTAACTGCATTCTTTTCTTTAGCAAATCCCTTCTTTTTCTTTTTTCACTTGCTTTAATCCTTTTTCCATTTCTTTCTGACTGATGCTTCTTTGGTTATTTCCTTCTGTTCCTCTGACATTTTTCCTTTTATTGATTTCTCCCTGAACTCAACACTAGTTAAATACTAAGGTGTTTTTTGTAACCAGATTAAACTCTGACATCTAATCTTTTTCAGGAAGGCATTTCCTAACAGCAACAATAATAAAAACATCTTTGCTGCTGTCTCAGGGCATTTCTATATGGAGATCTTTTCTTTCACATGGACTAGAAAAACTAAAAAATTGCTAGGATGATAAATGCATTCTGAGAGACAAGGACACTTGATAAGGTATACCCTACCAAGAAAGAATGAAATTTGATGAAATTACTAATTCGATGTAATATTTATGCAATATTTTATCTGATTTAACTAATTAACTGTTAACTGACTTAACTAATCTAAAAACTCATACAGAACAAAAATGTCCAGACTCTTTAGCAAAAATCTTAGGAGAATTTAACAGAGCAAATATCACCCATGAACTGCCTTTATACAAACAACATGTCAGCTGCCCCACTAAAGGCAAGAATATGCTAGACCATTGCTATACTACAATCAAAAATGCTTACTGAACTATAATCGGGGCACCTGTAAGAAAATCAGATCATGCCATGGTCCACCTAATTCCCACCTACAGACAGAAATTTAAAACAGCCAAACTTATTGTCAAAACAATAAAGAAATGGCCTGAGGATATAAAACTAAAATTATAAGCATGCTTTGAATGTACAGACTGGTCTGTCTTTGAAACCACTTCAGCCAACTTGGATGAACCAATACAGTAACTTCATACATCGGGTTTTGCAAAGACGTGTGTGTGCCTACCACAACCTTTCACTCATACAACAACAAACCCTGGTTCACAGCAAAACTCAAACAACTTTGCCATGTCAAACAAGAAGCCTACAAGAAAGGAGATAGAACCTGTATAGCCAGGCCAGAAATACACTGACAAAAAAATCAGAATAGCAAAAAAGAACTGCTCTGAAAAGCTTA
>JANHZU010005273.1:71970-82904 GCA_032468055.1 Acrochordus granulatus | reverse complement strand
ACCTTCTGTTATTTGCCCCCCCTGCTGCCACCCACAATATACAGCACTCTCCTCAATTCAGCACATTGAAGATACACTAGGACTATAGTCCCCAGGTAGCAGGGCCTATGGAATTTACAATGATAGTCCCAGGGCATCTTGAAGGCTGATGATGACTTTTAGGTGACTGGTGCAGAGTATTTTACTATTCATCAGGAGACTGGAACCACTGAATTAGAGACAAAGCAAAGTGTTGGAAGAATAACTCTAAGGGAGAACCAATCTGCTTGCAATTTAGAGGGGGAGGAGGAGGAGGAGGAGAAGACTACCCCCAGCTAAATGGACAGCACCATGGAAAAGAACTCAGTAAGAATTAAGCATGCTTAATTGTCATAACATTGAGCGCTGGGGCAGGGGAGGAAGAAAAAAAATGAAGGTGTGCAAGGGAAAAGTAGCGGAGTATGGTAGAGGATAGCTGGCTGGCTTAAATATTATTTGAAAGCGCAAAGGTATGAGAAAATACATCTGCATTTTTTTGCGAGAAGATCCTCTTCTCATCACCAACTGGCCTGTCCTCTGAATTTGTCATTTTTAAAGCATTTATTACATTCAGAAGCAATTTTACTTCTGGGTTTTCTTAAAGTGCCAAAACAAAATGAACCAGTAGAAGTAGTTTTTGGTGGGACTAGTGGATCAGCGCAAACGTTCAGGGGATGATATAGATCCCAAGCAATCATTTTCTCATTCCCTGAATATTTTAAAACTCTCTTCCCCAAACCAAAGTCCAGATAGCTGTTTGTCTGCTCAATTTCTTCTTCATTCATAGTCTTTTCTTCTTCTACTGTAAGGCTCCCAGATTGTGTCTATGTGTTTATTCAGGCACAGGCTCCAAAACTTATCCAAGAATCAAATTTTCAGAAGCCTCTCGTGAAAGATGCTCAAAAGCCATTTTTTTCCTCTACAAGAAACTCTTTTAATGGGTACGTTTTTCTAGCTGCAAAATGAGGACACCTGACTGCTGTCTGTACTGAAGTTAAAATTATACCACTGGCCCATCTTCCCAAAGTGCCTTATCAACTACACTGAAAAAAGAAAATGCAACCAAGCTGGTGATCAAATTCCACTAAAGGGATGTCAGCACAACACCTGCTCTCAGGCCTGAAGTTTTGATCACACAAAGAAGTCTCTTGAGTTCCTGCAGTGATCAAGTTACAGCTGGTGGAGCTTCTAGTTTCAGCTGATGGTTGGGAAAAATGCATGACCTACAGAATCCATTCAGGACTACAAGTCTAGCAGAGAAAATAGTTATGCTAACTTCAAGGTACCATGAAAGCCCCTTCACCAGAAGTACATTGAATGCGGAGCGACATTCAGTCGCTGAATGAAGCATTCTCCTCACATAGAAAATTAGCATTATCAGGAGGAAAAAAGGCTGAAATTAGACATCTTCTTGATGACACGTAAATTCTCTATGTGCAGACCTTTTCCTTCTGTGGTGGAGAAGTATGAAGAAATGTGCGGGAGTTTTTATTTCACTTTCTGGGAGTTTTGTGTCTCTGTGTGTGAACACACTGTTTGAAAATTGGAGGTAACGAGGATATGAATGAGTCGCCAGAAATGCAAGTGTCGTAAAATTATTGTGTTAACATCCAGTTTTGTTAAGGAGATGGTTGCTAAATAGAAGCAACTGCATGTAGAACACAGAGCAACATCTCATATCTGCTATTTTGTTAGACTTATTTATTTATAAACTGTATGTTTAATAATTATTATATTTTAGTCAAGGTGTTACATAGTATTGTTCCTCCAATTCCCCCCCCCTCCAAACAATCTGGTGAGATAAAATTAGTTGAGAGGACAACTGGCCCAAATTCATCCTGTCAGTTTCCATAGCTGGAGATGAACTTACATCTGGTTCTAATCCAACATATTAACCACTGCTCGCATTGGTATTCTGAGATAAATGAGTTGACCTCAATTACTAGTGATTTCATGGTCATTTCTATATATTTTCTTAAAAACAAAAATGGGGATGGTTTGTTGGTGCTGCCTTCTGGGATTTTTTTTTTTTACTTCTCTGTCTAGTTTATAGCCCTGGTGATCTCTCTTCCTAGTACTAACTCATGCTTTTTGCCATGAGTAAATTTTTGCAATCAGTCATGATCAGTTCAGTGCTACCATCTCACAAAACCTATTTATTTTTATATACAGTATTTGCTTTTAACTGATCTAAGAGGAGTTCATAGCAGATTTTGTTTCACATTATTTTTGGAACAACAGATGACATAGTATAGATAATACCTTAATAAAGGCACCTGAAGAACCTGCTTTTCTTCTTACCTGGATGTTAGCACATGAAGATCAGTCATTTTTGGATGATGATGGCTTGGTAATAGTACCCTTATATATAACATCCCTTATATATAATATAGGTATTAAAGGTGAAAAACATGGACAAGAGGATGCTATTACTGATTTGTCCTCTGTTGACTGACCGCATCAAGAATCAACTGTTCGCTTTGATAGACTTTTAATCTTACCTGAAAGAGCCCTCTTAAGGAATTCCTCTTCACAATTGGCAACTGCTGCAATACAACAAATCAGGCTTCCATGTATTTTTGGCCTGTAGCATCATTACTGTTCTAATTCAACAGTATCTGGAGGTTGAAACTCTAAAGCAAAAGACATTGGAGAGTCACTCATATACAGGATGCAATTTGATCTATAAATTTTAGTTAGTTAATAAATCAAGGTTTGGCATTATCATGTATACTCACAAAGAAGAAAGATGGACAATGTATTCCCTAAATTGGTTTTCTCGATTATCTCACATTTTTTCCTGCATTCTAACTTCCAAAGAACAATCTAATTCAGAATGGAAATGCGTTAACTTTAATTTAAACTTTGGACTCCTCCCACTTCTCTTCCTCATATCATCCACTGTTAAAATATCCTTTTGGGAGAAGGATAGAGAAAGAAATTTAAATTTGGGGAATTTGCAGTTAAAAGAATTTGATGATTAACAGGTTTCAAGACTAATAGAAGACAAAGATGTTAACAAAAATATGAAAATAGATCAAACAGAATTGATGAATAAAATGGGTTTTAGGATTGAAAAGAAGACAAAGTATCTGGGTATCACTATGAAAAATATAAATTGTACGTTATTTCAAAATAACTATGTTAAGACATGGAATGAAGTTTAAAAAGACACATTAAGAGAAACTACAGCTTTCATTAATGGAGAGAGTTTCTGTGATAAACATGTATGTCTTGCCTAGAATGTTGTTTTTGCTTCAGAAATATCTGTTTTGATAACTGGTGCACCAGTTAAACAGTGGCAGATGATATATCTAAAGTCATGTTGCAGGGGAAAGAACCATGGGTTGAATACAAGGTGTTAAAAGATGAAAGAGGAGAGATGAGTTTACCTGATTTGAAATTGTATTTTGCATCTTGGTGGTGGTTTGCATGAAGGAGTAGGTGCTGCTGAGAAATAGAAGGCTTTTAATCTTAGAGGAACTTGACCTGAGATTTGGGTGGCATGGATATTTGTGGTATCATAAAGTCAAAGTTAATGTGAATTTTAAAAATCATTATGTTCGACATGCCATGTTGAATATGGAATAGATACAAACCCAGGTTGTGCTCTAAAACACCTCTGTGGATCTCGCACAAGAAGCTGAGTTATGGAACTTTGCTTTTGTACATGATAGCTGCAGCAAAATTATTGTGTGCACAAAGATGGAAAGATTCGGTATTACCCACAATGGAAGAATAGTTGATGAAGATGATGGAAATTACTAAAGTGGCTAGATTGATTTCTTTGATCAGAGAAAAGGCTATGTTTATAGCTCACTGCAATCCCCTTATAGATTTTTGTGTATGTGAAACCAAAAAATGAATTTATGATCCATAGTTTTGATTATATGACATGATAGATTATAAAAAGAGAAGAATTACATTGTAACCATAGGGCAAGATGTAAATTTATAATTGTACTTATCACTGCTGTAAAGAAGTTTGGAAGCTAATTCTTTGTATCTTTTTTGTTTTCTATTTTTCTTTACTTCCCCCCCAACTTTCTTGCACTTTTAGCTTTCAATTTGATTTCTTTCTTTTTCTTCCTTTATATTAGCTTGTATTAGTTTTTATTTTCCTTTTCAAGAAATATGTAATAAAAATATGTTTAAAAAGTGGGAAATTTTCCTGAGAATACATCATATGGAAACATTTGAAGATTCATTTGAAAAACTACTTTAAAGTATTATAAAATATTTTATAATATGATGTAAGTACTTATGCATACACCAGCTATATCATATATATAGTTTTCAAATATCAATTTACAACAAAGCCAGAATCAAATGGAAAATTGACAGAGGATTGTTTCTATGATGTTAGATCAAGCACTGACCATCAGCATTCCCATCGGAAGATGGGTTCAAAGACCTCATGAGAAACATTTACTCTATATTGAGATATGTTGACATTCCTAAGGTATTCTGGAAATGCTATTACAGTTTCTGTATTCCTTTCACCTAAGACATAAGGCATTTGGTCCAATATCTATTTATTCATTATTTACCAGTATTTATTTATTAAACACATTAAATATCTACCTCCTTTATGCCAACAATAACTCTGTTGCTCTGGATCCTCTGGCTCAGTGACTAAATAAAATGATGGAGTGAAAGAAGGCCAGTAAATTGAGGCTATTTCCCAATAAAATGGATAACCCCCAGACTCACTAACCCCCCTTGCACCCTACAACAAACCCCATAGTCACTAGTACTGTGAACATGTTACCTAAGTCATGTGATGAAATGTCTGCAAGCAAACAGACAAATTCAAGCACCAAGGACTGAATAGTTCACCCCGATCTACAGATTCTCTTCTATTGAAAATGGATAAAGTGGACCCCACAATTTCCTTGTATAGCAAATAGAAAAGCTGCCTGCTCAGGAAGAGTTTGCACTCCCCTGTGGATTAGATACATAGTCTGAGAACACGCCTCAATCAACAATTATCAGCAGAGTTTTCAAGTAGCCTCTGTACCAGCGATGCTTCTTTTCTTCATTCCATCTGATTTGCAACTTGGCCATTCAGCGTAGTACTAATCCCAGGCCACAGTGATTCGTGTACCGCTGACTCCTATGTTGCATTATTATGCTGTCTCTAGATAAGAGTTGGTGCTGAAGCTGTTTCTAGGTTAGAGAATGGTGCATCGTACTAACAAGCACATTACATCTGTTGTGAAGAGGTTTTATGCACAGCCTCTATGTGCCTGACGGGGAACTTAGTGCCTCCATGATTCTGACAGTTATGATGGCCAGAGCATGATCTAACAAGATCAAGGGTCACTCTTGTGAGAATGGGAAAGGAAGGGTTTAAAATTAAGGATGATATAAAATCAGGGGAGGGCTGATCAGTAGGGCTCTGTAGGTGTGAGGCAAGAAGGAATGCCCAAATCAAATCCAGAAGATGATCAAGATTCTTTTAAACAGTATGAAAGAATGCATGGCTTTATTATTTAGAGACATAGGATCCAAGTTATGGAGAGACCACCAACAACAACCAAGTGAAGATGCAGTCTTGAAGCTGCTGTATTTACTAGGTTTTCAATAGGCAGGATTCTGAGTGAGGATGTTCTCGGACCAGGTTATCAGGGATGGAATTCCATTCATTTCCAATTATGCCCAGTGCCTATTCTTATCATTCAGCAACAAGGTAGGACCTATTTGGCCAGGCTTTTGACTGAATCCATTTGCTATTGGGTCATTTTGGGTTTTTCTGTTACACTTGTCAAGATCCTGTTTTATGCTTTGCACTTTTATAATTTTGCACAGCTTCATTAATTTGGCTTACTGTGTCTAGCTTTGTGACTTACTTTTAATGAAAGCAAGTTAGAAATTGTTATCAATAAAAGAAAAAAAATTCTAAGATTCAGAACGTTCCCTAAACATACCACACCATCCAAGCTCATAGGCTTTCATGAGTCCACACCAATGTCAATGGGTTCCTTTTAAGACTAACTCTGCATGAAACAGGGCAAATCAAACTTTAGAAAAGATCTTGTCATCTGAAGTCAGTATTACTGATATTTTATAAGTTTAAAAAGATAAAGATTTCCCCTTTCAGTCGGGTCTGACTCTAGGGGGTAGTGCTCATCTCCATTTTATAGCCAAAGAGCCAGCGTCATTTGAAGATGCTTCTGTGGTCATGTGGCCAGCATGACTATCTGCCAAGGAGCATGGAACACTTACCTTCCCACCAATTTAGGCAGTACCTATTTATCTACTTGCATTTTATATGCTTTCGAACTGCAAGGTTGGCAGGAGCTGGGGTGAATAACAGGAGCTCACCCTGTTATATAGCATCTGAGCCTCGAATTTGGGCTGCCGACCTTCTAACCAACAATCCAGCATCTTAACCATTAGGCCACCACAGCTGTCTCATAAATATTAGGTAACAGATTTCATGAATTTGATTACTGTAGCAAATTAGTAATATTAGTAATATTAGCTGATATTATCAGCTAGATAGCATATTTGTACATTTGTAAGTCTACATTAGTAATCTCTCTACCTGATAATAGTTTTATTCTATCACATTTATACAATAATATAATGCAATGTAACACATTTTTAATATAATCATTTGCTCATATTACATCAGATCCCTTCTCTTCAGATACAGTGTCTTCTTTTAAGAGATCTTGTAATTTTTTAGCATAAAATAAATTTCACATCTTTGTGTCTAAACAGTATGATTTTATAATATAGCAGGTATTTGGGCAGTGTTGTTAGAGATCTATCCAATGAAAGAATATAAAGGATGTGTACTCAGAAATAAGGATTAATATCATGAATAGGACCTACTCCTACATATTACATTTCTAAAGGGTCCACTTTCTTGCAAACTTAGTCTCAGCATTAGCATTAGGACTGATGAGGATAGCCAGTTAATATGCAGAGAAATACGGCAAAAATATTAAATACTGATACATACCTCACATTGCAGACATGTACAAAAGGGCAGGGCTTTGATTACATGTTATAGCTACCATTTTGACTTTTCATACATGCACACAGATGCCACTGCTGTCTTGTTTCAGACATACATGAGTGATAAATAGATTTGATTTTAAATTGGTGATAGAAACGGAAGTCGATGGAGCCATTTTTAAAGTAAAGGGAAGAGATGAGTAGGATAGATGGCCCCTTTCACCTGCCTGCAGTGGCAGACTTTGCCTCCAGCTTTCTTTTCTCAAATATTCTTTTTAAATATTTTTTAAAAACTGGGCTGAAAAAGACGGTGAATTTGCAGTCTTCCTTGGGAGCCCGTCAGAAGTATTATTAAACTCCTCCATCCTTGTCCCGGCCCTTGTCTCTGTTTGGTCCTCAGCCAGTCTTGTTCCATGAAGATTTAAATCCCTCCCTGATGAGAAGGTTTATAGTGACCTCAAGATCTAGCACAAGACTCCACAGAGTTAAGCAGAGCAATCTGAGAGGTACGGTTTAAAATCTTCCTACATTCCATCTGCCTTTAAGAGATGGCAGGGTGGGTGACTTGCTGCTCTGGTTTGTGGGCCTGTTAACACTGATTGATGGTGATGGCGTGCTTTTCCCTGCCTTTCACAAAACCCAGTTTGCTTCTCACTGAACTGACACTGAACTCCCTCGTCTCCTCCTTCCCGAGTACCCAAAGCCAGATGTTAAAGGCGCAAAGAAGCAGAGATGAATAGACCCTGCAGCCTAATGACAGCTCCCTGGAATTTCTAAGGTGGGATTAGGGGCTCAGGTCTCTCCAGGAGCTGCCTTGGCAAAACCAGCCAGTCACTGTGCATTTGCGTCTCTTTGAGTCTCACTCTTCCAGAAAGGCTGGTGATAAACTGGGGATGATGAATAGTGGGGCTCTCTTCCATCATGAAAGGTTCCAAAACCCAAAGCAGATGGAAGCTTGGTCACCCATCTCCCAAGGCCTGGCTTATTGGATTTTGGAAATGTGGCAAGCGTTGTATCACATCTTATGGATCACTGCATTGATTCAAAATCCACATGCTCCAACAAGCAAAATCGGTTGACTCATACTCCATTTGATTCAGCAGTTAAAGTAGCAAGTTAAAGTTCCTTTAAATCAGGTGGCAGACCTGTCATTTCACATGCTGGGCAATAAGCATTTTGAAATGATGTGGTATTCCTAGGAATCACCTTTGTTTTGTGGGGGGGTTGAGAAATAAAGGAAAGTTGATTTGTCACACATGGGCAAGGTTGACAGGATTTGTCACACATGGTTTGGCAGTGGTGGAGAATTTGGAAATTCTTTAATTCTTCAAATCTTCATTTTAGAGTCAATTATATTGCTTTTTTGTGTGCTTTCCTCACCCCCAAAGCGGTAGAGAAAAGTATAGCTAATTGTGGGGGGATCATAAAAAGATGAAGACTGGTAGCTATCAGCGAAAGTCCGCAGGTTCCTCATGGCTGATTTACTGCTTTATGCTGTCAATCCTGGGTAAAACCAGGATTTAATCAGTTAAACCTTGAAACCTGTCAAAAACTGGTAAATTAATGTAAATCAGGTAGTAGGAATACGGTCATGTGCTAAGCTCCATACAGAAGGGTGTGCACTGAATTCAGAACAGTTTGAATTGTTGAATTATCCACTGACCAGCATAAACATCGACCTATTTCAAAAGTTCTCTTCTGCCACCTATCCCATGATTAAAAGCTTTGAGGAGTAGATACATCCCACTTCTGCTGTTCTATTCTCTCAGCACTAAATGTCTAGAGGACATGTTGTATTCAGATTGAGAACTTTGAAACATGATTTCTTTAATGGAAAAGCAGAATTCTAAATGTATTCTACAGTCATCCAAAATGAGAGCTTACAAAAATTACACCAGCCTATGAAGTGTCTGATTACACTTCCAAATCCACATCTGCCTCAACAACAAAACAGAATATGGGTTCTTGCATCTAAAGTGGAGGCAGGAGAGAGAATGTATCTTTTGGTGCAATTATTATAAGCAGAAGATCTGTCATCAGCTGTTGGTTCTACAGTCCATGAAGCAATCACCTCTTTCTCTTTCTTCCCTTCCTTTACTTCTCCTGCCATCTATGGCAGGAAAAGCCAGGGGAGAGGAGGGAAAATGGGTTACCTGATGCCATTTTTTTCTGATGAAGTATGTCTTTCCATGGGCTGAGAGTATTGGCCTCAGTGGAGACATTCCCTCCCAGTTCTTTTCACCATCATCCACTTTTTCTGTCACCAAGGGTTAGCAAGATAAGTAAAAAAAAAATTGGATTTTGTCAAAGTGGGAGAATCTGCTGCCAAAAGACAAATGGCCCTGAATATCTGTGGCCAAAGATTTAGGAGACATACCCACAACAACCTCAGGTGGATTAAAGTTAACTCTGTACGATGCTCTTCTGATGGATGGATTTGCCAGAAGTTAGTAGAGACAACTTTAAATCTGAAACTGGAGAAAATAAGTTCACATCTTCTAAATCTGTTTGCTGAAGTATCTCCAACTTGCCTCCAGATGACTGTGCAGAATAGCTCTAAGTATGTGTACCACAGATGTATGTATTTGCTTATTTATAGCCTGTTCACTTTTATGGGAGAATTCACAATCTGCAATATATTATATATTATAAAATGAAATTAAAATAAGTTACCATTTAAAACAAAGGAGCAATGACCACGTTTAGATAAAGAGGCACAGGAGAGTGCAGAACATGGCTAGCCTTCAAATGCTCAAGAGAAGGATATTCTAAAGCCAGGGAGACTCACATCTTCATCCCCACAGAACAGATCTCTCTGAATCACGGGGGCCAAGGAGCCCCTCTTTATGGATCTTAATATTTGGGCAGATACAGATGTTGTGCAAGGAACCTACAGAAGCAACAAAAATTCTCCTTGACTTCCCCATTGCACTGCAGGTTAGTCTAAATGAGATAGACTAGATATAAGAGATACAGATGGACGGACATTTTTCTTTCTTTGCTTTTGTACTATTGTTATTGAGTTTCTGATTAATAAACCGATTAATTGTACATATTTGGATATTTTATTATTATATACAATCTAGAGTTTAGCCAAGTACCATATTATTCCTTGGAAAAAATTATTTCCCTAATGTAAATACCAAATTTTGGGTTTTTGTTGTTGTTGTTCAGTTATGTCTGACTCTTCATAACCCCATGGACCGCAGCATGCCAGGCCCCTCTGTCCTAAAGGACAGTCTCCTGGAGTCCATCAAAACCCATACCTATCACGTTTAAGATGCTATCTAACCTTTTCATTCTCTGCCATCTCCTTCTCCTTTTGCCTTCAATCTTTCCCAGCATCATGGTATTTTCTAATGAGTCCTCTCTTTGCATTAGGTGGCCAAAGTATTTGAGCTTCAGCTTCCATATCTGACGTTCCAATGAACAATCAGGGCTTATTTCCTTTAGGATTGACTGGTTGATCTTCTTGCAGTCCAAGGGATTCTCAAGAATCTTCTCCAGCACCATCAATTCTTAAGTTCTCAGCCTTCCTTATGGTGCAAGTCTTACAACCATATGTTACTACTGAGAAAACCATAACATTGACTACATGAATCTTTGTGGGCAAGGTGATGTCTCTGCATTTTACTATGCTGTTTGCCATAGCTTTCCTCCCAAGAAGCAAGCATCTTCAAATTTCATGGCTGCAGTCACTTTCTGCAGTGATCTTGGAGCCCAAGAAGGTAAAATCTGTCACTGCTTCCATTTCTTCCCCTTCTATTTTCCAGGAAGTGAAGGGACTGGTTGCCATGATCTTTGTTTTTTTAATGTTGACTTTCAAGCCACTCTCCTCTTTCACCCTCATCAAGAGGCTCTTTAGCTCCTGTTTACTTTCTGCCATTAGAGTGGTATCGTCTGCATATCTGAGGTTGTTGATATTTCTCCCGGCAATCTTAATTCCAG